>PVLD010011187.1:0-66542 GCA_004027595.1 Dinomys branickii
TTTTTTTTTTTGTTTTTTTTTTTTTTTTTTTTTTTTTTTTTTTTTTTTTTTTTTTTTTTTTTTCTGTTGTTGAGAGGATCAAAGGCCTAACTAAATTTGCATGTCTGTATATGGGTCCATACATCTACAATTCGAAGATATCAATGGATAAAGCAACAACTACTGCTGAGACCATATCACCTTGTCTATAGATTAGTTGTGATTGTACTGTTTTCTATGATAATGGGTGTCTGTTTGTCAATATGTTTTTGTACTTTTATGTTTCTAAAATAAAAAAAAAAAAATCCACAAAGAAATCGGAGAACCAAATTTTTGAACAAATGGACTTAGTAGACATTTACAGAGTCAAAGCTTTTATCTGATAAAAGCCATCTGTGACTAATCAACCACCAACATCATACTAAATGGACAAAAACTGAAAGCTTTCACTTAAAATGAGGAACAAGACAAGGATATCCACTGTCACTACTACTATTCAACATGGTTCTGGAAACATTGGCCAGAGCAATTAGACAAGAGAGAGCAATAAAAGGAATAAGGATAGGAAAGGAAGAAGTGAAATTACCACTATTCACCGATGACATGATACAGTACTACATGGAAGACCCCAAAAATTCCACAAAAAGACTCCTATAATTAAACAAATTCAGTAGCATAGTTGGATACAAAGTCAACACTCAAAAATTAATAGCATTCCTATATACAAACAGCAAACACACTGAGAGAGAAATTAGGGGGAAAATACCTTTCACAATAGCATCCAAAAAACTGAAATACTTAGGAATCAATCTAACAAAAGTAAAAGATCTATACATTGAAAATTACAGTACCTGTGTACTACATTCCTTCTTCATCCTCTGTACTCAATCAGTAATTAACTCCTAACCACTGTAATTTCACAATCTCTTCCTATCCCCATATCTATTACCCTAATCCAGTGATGGTGAACCTGTGCTACAGCAAGCTGTTTGTATCATGAAGCTCTAAAAGAACCATCACTGCCCTAACCTGTCTCTCACCTGTATGACTACAGTACCTCTCTCCAGTCTTGACCAATTATCCACCCTGCAGCCAGAACTCACTGGCTGCCTAGGACATATATTTCAAACTCCCTTAAACTGATTCACCAGACCCTTCCTGATCGGCCCACTCACCCTCCCCAGCCTCCCGTGTGGTGATTTCCACCAACCCTACTAATCAAACTTGTGATATACTGGATGAAAGCTTGAGGCAGAGACAAGACTTAATCATCTTTACTTCCCCAGAGCATATGACAGTGCAGGGACCACACTATGTGCCATAAGATGAATAAACAAATACATGAAGGATCGATTCTGGGTTCTTCCATTATAAAAGGCGGGCAGATAAGAGAAGTGATCTCTATGGTACAGTCTAGTAAGATAATCATTTCAAATCTCCTTGTGCATGAAGAGTTACAACTCTTGCTGTGAGTTTAAGGATAAGACTCAAATTGTTTAAAAAGCCAGCTGCTAATGGCCTGATTGGAACTAAATGAAAGGTTAGGGAAAGGGAAAGGAATTCCAGGAAAAGACCAGGCCCAGCGCAAATGTTAACACAGACTGGAGGCCTATTCTCCTCCCAAGACACTTCTTATCAGAAGGCACAGCCACATGCTGGGTTGTTGCTTTCTCCACATGTTTCGACTTCCCAGTCAAGCCAGGGAGGCTCCAAGCCCTTTCCCTCCGAGAATGAATCCCAGGCCCTTCCTCAGTTTCGGTTCTTTCCCCCAAAACAACCTTAACAGTCCTTATCCTAGGCTCCTCCCGGGCCAGGCCCGTGTCCCTGAGGTTAAGAGCCAGCCTGAGGCCACTAAACAGGAGAGGCCCTTACAGTAGTGCAGAAGTCACCAGACTGGAAAAACACGGCTAGCAATTTAAAAAGGAAAAACTCGGGAGAGACCCTTTCCTATGACAGACCATAGAAAAGAGGAGAAAAGGCAGCAAAATCAATACAAAGCAAAAGCTGCCACTTAAATCTGGCCTTTCCTTCTTTCTGATTTGCAACTGAAAAGCACAGCACAGCCCACCACTGGCCGGACGGACCCTTTACCCCAGGGACGCAGTTAACTTTAAGATACAACTGCTCTGCTCGGGTGGAACAGAGCCAGTGACTGGGGAATTCACCACTGTGCGTCTCGTCGACCCTTAAGTAGAAGGCTAGTTGATAAAAATCTAGAGACTCCCTGGCCTTTCCTACCAGGAGATCTGCGGCCACACGCCTCGCCCCCTAAATGTCACGGCTCCGCTGCCCAGGGCCGGGAGGTGCGGTGGACAGAACAGCAGGCTGGTCGGGAGGCGCAGAGGCCGCCCGGGCCGCGCAGAGTGGCAGACACCTCCCCCGCAGGGGACCGCCGTGCTCCCCGAGACCGGGGACGGACCTGGCCTGGACTGGGAGCGCCGCGTGGCTTTCCCCCAGCGCGCTGCCGCAGTGCACGTGGCTGAGGATGGTCACTTACGTCCCCCTCTGAAGTGGCGGGCGGCGGGCAAGCAGCCTTGCACAGGCAGGAATGCAACACACGCTGTGATTGGCCGTTCCAACGGCGCCCGCGATTGGCCAGCACCCAACCAGACCCCGCCCAGGCATGCCCAGGTTCAGTGCCCGCCCTAGCCCAATTTAAAAGGCGGGAGGTGTTCAGAGTCTGCCCCGAGTGTCAAGTGTCTCCTCTGCACACATCTCGGCCAGCTCTGACCCGCAGCCTGTGCGGGGCTAGGAGGGGTGTGTGTGCCTGACCGGTTTTCTGACCTTCCGCTCCTCCACTGTCCACCTGGCATGAGGATCACTGTAGGCTAGCATCAATAGGAACAAATCTGCGGAAGGCTCACTATTCCTGAGAGGTGCCTCGTCCTGCTGCTGAGGTCTTACAGGACTTATCTCAAGCTGAAGTACGGATGGAGTTGTATAAATCTGCAGGATAATTTCCTGCATGCGAACGATGTCTGGTCTGGTAGGGGCGGCCCGAAGCCCACAACCTTACAACAAGCCACATGTTCCTTATCCCTGTTCTACAGATCAAGGTCTGGAGCGCTTTTGCCTGCTTCCAAGACAAACAGCTAGTGATAGCAAAAGGCAAAAGTCCAAACTGAGCTCTTTCCACTAAAAAGGTAAGTTCCCAGGTAGAGAGAACTTGAGATTTGGAAGATAGTTTAGTGGCCTTAAGTCCAAAAGTTTTGTTACCCTCGAAAAGGAAACTGGCGCCCAGGAAATGGAGCAACTTTCCATGAACACATGGGTTGTGACAGGTAAAACTTCTTGGTAGGAACAATGAGTTCATCAAATTGGGCTTATGTGTCAGATATGTTAAGACTGTCTGCTATCTGGACAACAATCCCCAAATAAGCAAGCACAGTGCTTTGGGAGCTACTGTAGGACACAGGATCCGCTCACTGTCTTTGCACCTCTCCAGAGGAAGAGGTCTGGGGTCATTTTCTTTCTCTGGAACCATGACTTTTCACCTTTTCATTTCTAACAACAATCCAAAGAACTAGCTACAGGTTCTGTGATCTGTTACTTAGCACAGTCGGAATCAAGCATACAAAAGGGATAATATTAAGGCCTGGTCATCTCTAAGTTTCAGAGCATTATAAAGAGCAAATGAGATAAAAGATATACAAATGCTGATCACATGTAAGACATCGCTTCCAGGTTCCTCAGTGTACCCTAGGAGTGGAATAAATGGAGTATTCTGGCCACCTTATGAACTATGGCAATGGTATTCACCTTGGCTAGATGTGAAATAGTGTGAATTTGCTGTCTGGCCCCTGTTGACTTTGTTTCTAGGCTTTTTTATGTATTTGGATTTTTGGTTTCCTCTTATATCATCAAGTAGCCCAGTAGCTTGAGCTCTAACAGCTCTTTTAGAGCATGTAAGGGCTTCAGGAATAAAAAGCAGCAACATAAGAGCATTGGAGCTCCTAACACCATGCACACCAGACCAGACCCAATGCCCAATTGCTCCTTTTCCAGTCTTGCACACAAAAGAAAAAAACTATTGTCCTTTTATCCTGTGTTTTCTGTCGTGTGGAACCAAGCCTAATCATAACTGATTTATGTTCCTCAGTTCTTGGAACTTGTACAGCAACCATATAAAGTGAGAGAAGAGATACAGAAATAGCCAAGTGGCCCTGGGTGAGATTTTCAATTGAGCCTGCGGTCAGTTCTCATTCTGTAAAGGACTAGGTAATAGTAGTGTAGACTTTGTATACCATACAGTCTCCGTTGAAACTACTTAACTCTGCTTTGTAATAGCAGCCATAGATAACAGTAAATGAGTAAATATGACTATATTTCACTTAAATTTAATTCACAAAAGCAGGCAATGGACCCTTGGTTTACCAGCCTCTGATTTATTCTGTACCGATGTTCCATCATAAAAGTAAACTGGAAACGCATTACAGAGGTGAGACATTGTGACAGCAGACACATTCACACTACCAGCCAACATCAAGGCAAGTGACAGGGTAGTTTGGAAGAAAGATCCCTAATCGGAGGGCTATGAGTTCATATCTGTCATTGCTGAGGTTTGAGTACGTCCCCCCAAAATGCATGTTTTGGAAATGTAACACCACATTTATAGGAAGTGGTTTGGCCCTGACAGTCCATGAGACCTTGAGGTAAATTGGTCCCATGAGTGGGTTAATAACTGAATCTCAGGAGTGGGTTTCTTATACCAGACCAAGCACCCTACATTGACTTCTCCAAGACTCTCTTTTTCAACCGTGGGTTCACGCAGCACAAAATGCTCAGCAAGTATTAGTACCTTGATACTGGACTTCCCAGCCTTCGAAACAGTGAGAAATAAAGCTCTTTTCTGTGTAAGTTACCCAAGCTCTGTTGTTCTGGTATAGCAGCACAAACGGCCTACACCACAGAAACCAGATCAATATCCAGAGCTAGCTGCTTCCCATGGCCTCAGTCTCTCTTTCTCTTTCTCCCTCACCTTTCTAACAAATAACAATGTAAATGTTATCTATAGTTCCCTGATTTCATTGACTATATGGAGACTAGGAAGAGCTGACATATTTAATCATATTTTGAAAAGCTATAAATATTATTCAACCATATGTACAGTGTTTCATGCCAGGCTGGACCCTATCTCCTCCAGTTCTCTGTGCTTATCTTTATTGTTGAACATAGCAAATCTGGTAAATATTAATGCAGTTATTGCCTTGCATTTAATTACCAGACTCAGTTATTTGGAACTCTAGACATCTTGCGGGGTCACTGCTGGGCAGCATGGAGAGCATGCCATGTCACAGCACTAAGCATACCACAAGTCACACCAGTAAAGCAGCACATCAGAGTTACACAAGACAGAAAGAACTGGATTGTGAAAGCATGGAGCCAGCTGAACTGGAAGCTTGTGTAATTTCCTTCCTGTGTGAGGATATAGGCCAGAGACCTGGTGCTCTCTCTGGTGACCTGTAGAGGCCCCATGACTGGTTAACTGCATTCTCTGAAAATTTCCACATCAGCAAAGTGCCCCCTCACCAGAAAAAAAGAGACATTTTCTCTGAGAGGTTTAGAGCCATGGCACAGAAGTAGAGATCATTATTCATTAATTCATGATTCATTTATTTATCTATACATTTATGTTTCTATTCACTTAACAAAGACATATTGAGTGCCTTCTAGGCACTAAAGAGAAAGTGCTGAAATAAACAGACATTGTCTCTGCCCTCATTATACTTACAATCAGGAAATAGACTTTAAAGAAAGAAACCCACAAACTGGAAGGAGAGACTTTTCCCACCTTTACGCACACCATGCTCCGTCCCACCAGACATCACTCTCTGATCATTCTTTCTTATTGGATTCAAATTCCACCATCAGCTCCTAGTTGAAGATCTACATCCTTTGTAAAATTCCCCTTCCATCTGAGGCCTCAGTAAATCTATTTTCTTGTAGATTATTGTAGCAATAAACAAATATTACTCACCTAGTGATGAACCGAGGCTACCTACTACAGTCATGATAACTGTTTTTTTTTGTTTTTTTTTTGCCTGCTTACATGAAACCTTTACACTCCTGCAGGTATCACAAGATCATTTGAGTGACACAAACTTATGTTCTTCTCCCAATTCATTGATGGGTGAGCTAGAGATATTTCTGAACCCACTTGAAACTTAGTTTCACCTTGGAGAAAGGCAATACTTGACAGAGTATCTTTTTGTTTGTTTGTTTGTTTTGGTGCTGGGAATCAAACTGAGGACCTTACACTTGTCAGGCAGGCGCAGTGCCACTGAGCTGTATCCCCAGCCCATTGACATGATATCTTTAAGCATTCGTCCCAGTGCTAAACAGATGTTCAATACTGTGTGTGTGTGTGTGTGTGTGTGTGTGTGTGTGTGTGTGTGTGTGTTTTGCTGGAGATTAAACCTAGGCCATTTTACTTTTTGAGACAAGGTCTCACTAAATTTCCCAGGCAAGTTTCAAACTTCAGATCCTACTGCCTCAGTCTCCATCAGTGCTGGGTTTAAATGTTGAATACTTTTTTTTCCTTCTCTCCAGTTCAGTGTCCTAAGTTGGAAGCCTGGGGAGTGGGGGCAAGAACCCTGCCTTCTGCTTTGTAATCTCAGCAACTAGCAAAGTGCTCTGAAGTAGCAAGCAGTTAATTAAGAGTACATAATTATGGTGGCAACCAATCTTACCCGCCTGCTGAGTCCCTCATTGCTATTCACATTTGTTTTTTCTTTTCCTTCATCATTGTTTTTCTTCCACAATTTAGAATCTTTAAGCATCCCTTAAACTTGACCCTCTGGTAGGAACAGGTGCCAGTGCCTTACACATATCAGGACGAAAATAGGGACCCAACAGATGACCAAATGCTTCGCTCTTTCCTCCCTTCAGGGTGCTGTTATTTCATTTGCAAAGTACTGAAAGTGTTCTGGCTTACTTTATGACTTGCTTGCCACTTCTTATTTGCCCTCCACTTGCCTACCTGACTTCCTCTATCTCTTCACCCAACAAATACCTACTGAGTACTTCCTGCTAAGTGTTAAACCAGAGATGGGCACTACACTGAAAACATGAAGAGAGCACTGTGGGTCCCCTTAAGCTGGTAGAAGAGAAGACAGGGAATACGAAAGGGGAAGAAACACTGCACTAACTCTGGCAGAGCACTGAGCTCTGATCTTCTCAGCCATTCTTCCCAACCTGCCATGTGAGTGGATGTGGAGCACCACCTGGGCAACTCTCCATTTTGGCCGAGCCTGACTGTATTTTCATGCACTGATATGTACAGAGCTGGCTAGGACTCTTTCCTTATCTCTTCATTTGGCTGTAAGCAATGTGTACCAGTCTAGCTGAGGCCCTGATGGTAGTCTTTGAAGATGGCTCAAGTGTCTCCCCAGGAGCTCCTGTTATTCTCACCTGCGAGCCAGGATTAGTATGGCTGGGAGATAGAGCCTATAGCTTCCTGGGGCTTGAAAGATTACCCATCAGAGTGAAAGCGCCAAGTCCAAAACATGAGACTCTATCTCAGTTGTGTTATGTAGATTACGCTTTCTGCATGTCCTCTCTGCATTTGCAGAGGTGATTTCAGCCCTCCTACCTAGTCCAGCTCACAGTGCTCACATATTTCCCAGGATTCTCACAGTCACTCATCCTCAAGCTATTCCCTTCCTCATGAATGAATAAAATTCAGATTCAGCCTTGGGTCGAAGCCTTTGTTCCAGATAGCCACCAATGTAGCTGGACCTAGAACCCCTTAGCTCCCCATAACTATAAATATGCCTCGTCTTCATTCTTGCCATGGCTTGCAGTGGAAGTGGTAGGTTGAAATTAACCCACTAGCATTCCAATAACTTTTCATGGGATTAAAATATAAACATCCTGGGCCACAACAAGGACTAAGAAGGGCTTTCTATAAGTGGGTAGGGATTATTACTGAAGAAACAGAAGCTTGCAAAGTTTGAGTAGCTCACCCATGGTCATCTTTCACAAGACACTGCAAGTCAAACTGCTGAAGAGGGAGTTTCTGCTCAGAAGCTGAGGTGGACAGCTCATACTGGACACGGAGGCTTTAAATGAATATAAGCTCTGATAGTCTTGCTGGCTTTGACTTACAGCACTGATTTCTTCCTGTAGATTGGAACTGCTGTACCTGTCCCAAGTCCATATCCTCACCTGGAATCATCTAAACTAGCTCTACACCATCCACATCTTCCTCTCTTAAAGTATTAAGTAATCTGATCACAACCAACAACCTCCTGCTGGGATTCAATTAATAAAAGTGCTAACTATGCAATGAGCCATGAAGACAGTATGCAGTTGTAAATCCAACACTTGTGTTTTGCAATGAAGCAACAGGTGACAGAAGTGGATTAAGGCCACGACCTGATGACAAGGCAGAACTCTGGCTTGGGCTTGGGAAAGGGAGGTGGACAAGGCCTGCTGGAAATGCAGGCTCCAGGCCTTGGGGCTGAACTAAAACAGAAGACATCTGGAGCCCTTGAGACACATAATCTGGGTAATGCTTTCATCATAAAACCCTCTGAAAGCATTTGATTTCCAAATGGTAGTTTTCAGACTGGCTTCTGTGGGAAGGAGGTTGTCAGCAAAGCAAACACTGAAAGGATTTCTGGGTCTTCCAAAATACCCCTCTGTCCTACCAAGTCTTTCTGTACTGCAAGACACTAGAGGAGAGGGCCAGTGGAGCTGAAACCCGTTCCCACTCTACTCTCTGTGCTTGAGAGACAATTTTCTCAACTTTGCACAAAGCACAGAATAGGGTAATATTGTTTTGTCTTCCCCCAGCTCTAATCATATACATACAGCTGAAAAGTGTTTTAGTCATTTTCCTGTCATGGAGACACAATATCCCACACCCATAACTTAAAGGAAGAATGGTTTCTTTTGGCTCATACAGTCAGCTTGTTCCAAGGTGGACGGCATGGCACAAGGCAATGGTGGAGAAGAAGCTGCTGCTGTCAGCAGCATAACGGTGTAAGAGCAATGATAGTCAAGGGAGAACTGGGAAGGGAGATAGAACCTTCCACGTCAGACCCACAGTGTCCCTCCTCTTCTGACCAGACCCCATCTGTTAATGGCAAGTCAGCTAGGATACGCCTATGAACCACTCACCTTCCAGCAAGAGTCTTGCCTGTGATCCCATGAGGCCTTACAGGGACATATAAATACAAACTATAACACAAACACATAGAGTTGCACAAACATATTCAGACATACACATATGCACAAGCACGTACACATTATTCTCACAAACATACATGTAGACACCCATACACATGCAAATGTACTTGTCTGATTTCTTTTACCATCACAAATAAAGGAGACTGAGCACTTTATAAAGTACTGGCTATGTTACAACATGACAGAGAAGCACAGAGAGAAACAGCTGTGTGTAGAAAAGGGACAAGTATATGCATGGCCTTGTTTTCCAATGACCTACTATTAAAAATCTGATGGAGACCAGTACAAAGCAGCTCTGACCAGGATTTCATATTAGCCAATTGCCCTTTCATGTTTACTTCTGAGTTTGTCCAAGGCCTAGGCCCCTTGTCTGGAGATAGGCAGTGGACTCATAGTAAATGAACCTCTATGAGTCACTGGCAGTGACTGACTGAGGCCTGTAGTGGCCAGTGAAACAAAGGATAAGACAAGGCCACAGCTAAGGACACCTGGCTCCAGCCTCAGTTGACTAGATTAAGACAGTAGCTGCAAGCATCTCACTCCTGGGTGGAGACTTTCCTGGAGATAACATAGTTCTCCTAAATCAACATAATGTCTTACTTGGAGAAGTCCTTGAGAGAGTTCCACCTTTCCTCAGTCTCCCCTTCTTCTGATAAATAAATAAATATGGGCCACGCAGAAAAAAGCTTTGTCTTAGCCCCCAGAGAATCTCAAATTCTGAGAGGGTTTTGATCCTCTTGGAGTCTGAAATCATTCCATTTGTCTGTTTTATTTATCCTTCACTGTTCACTCGTTTGGGAGATTATGGATCTGATCAATCCACAATAACTAAATAATGATATGAATCCAATAAAGGTTTAACACTATGAGTCCAACATTAATCTTCTCAGAGGGCAGCACCTCCCATGACCTTATCACCTTCCACTACGCCCCACCTCCTAAGGGCTTCACCACCTCTCAGTATCAGCACAGAGAAACCAAGCTTCCAGCACATGAGCTCCTGGGGGACACACTTGTGGTATAGTCAAATCATACCAATAGAACATTCAAATCAACTCACATTCATCAAGTTACTACACAATCATAAACAGATACAAACAAAGCTATCAGGCAGCACACAGAGATGTAAACATAGACACAAATATATGCACACACTGACACACAAACCACACAAATACAGTTGTGCCCACACATGCACATACACATATACATACACATACATATATACTTACACATGGAGTCTCATGCTTACTTATGTTCCACATACATAAAAAGAGAAACACATACTTACATATAGGCACACATAGACATAGAGACCAGGTATAATATATATATATATATATATATATATATATATATATACACACACACACACACACACACACACACAAACCCACTTACACATGTATGCACAGATACACATGCATACATGTTTAACCAGAAAAATTCTACTTTTATCAACATTTTAGGGAGCTGAGCTGCACCTCAGACAGCTTCAGGAACTCCAGTGATTTGCTGATGACCCCACACGTGAGCTTGGGAGCTGGGCAAAAATCTGGATGACTTTAGGGGCCTGGGGTCCACTCTTCACCCCTGCCCTCCACCCTTTCCCCTGTTGGAGCTGAGCTGCATCTCAGACAGCTTTGGGAACTCTGGTGAGCTGCTGCCACTCCCACACATAAGTTTGGGTGCCAAGGGGAGCCCCAAACAACCTCAAGGGCCTTGGGTGCTCCTCCCTGCCCCCACCCCACAACCCCAGAGAGCTCAGCTGAAACTCAGCTTCAGGGGCCCCAGTGACTGTGCACTTACCCCCCCTCATTGATATGGGAACTGGGTGGGGTAATAGCAGTATATGGAGACTCGGTGACAACAGCCCACCCACAACATGCCCACCCAGAACAAGTCCAGGAGATATCACCACAGATGAGATTAGAAGGCATACACCTGAAATTTCTGAAATGATCGCAGCTAAAGTAAAAAAAAAACAACTCCATGAGGCCATAGAAGACATCAGATGAGAAATAATGTCTGAGGTAAAAAACAAAAAATGATAACAATAATGAAAGAATTGCTTAGCACATCTAAAGAAGACATAGAAAACAAATAAAGAAGCATAGTAAATTGCTGAAAACCTTGGATGAAAAGTATAGGAAGGAACTAGAATGCTTGAAACACATTCAAACAGATATCCAGGAAATTAGAACTTCCATTGAAAGATGGCAAAACTGCTTGAGCAAGCTGAAGTAGACTTTCAGACCTTGAAGACTGCATTGCTGTGAATGACTGTGCAAGAAAGGCTCTCTAAAAAATAAAAAGAAAGCAAGAAATAACAATTTAACAGCTGCAAGACTAAGCAAAGAAAAACAATATAAGATTAGTAGGTCTAAAGGAAAGAGCAAGTATCAGCACAAATGACATAAAAAGACTATTTGCAGAAGGAATAGCAGAAAATTTCCCAAGCATGGAAAAAGAATTGGACATTCAGTAAGTGAGACATATAGAATTCCAACTAGCCATAACCAAAATAAATCTACACCCAGACATACAGTGATCAAGATCCCAGAAATTGAACAAAAGAATAGAATATTTAAAGCTATTAGAGAAAAGACACAGTTCACCTATAAAGGAAAGCCCATCAGAATCATGGCAGATTTCTCAGAACAAACCATGAAGAAGAGCTTGGAGTGAAATATTTCAGGTCCTGAAAGAAAACAACTTCCAAGCCAGACTGATGTACCCTGCAAAACTATTCTTCAAATTTAGTGGAGAAATAAAATATTTCCACAATAAAGATCAACTGAGAACTTCATGAGTGCCAAACCAACCCTACAAAGAGTACTAAAAGATATTCTAGAAAGATATTTTTAAAAAGACAACAACTTTAAGAACAACAACAGAAGGAAATATCAAGGTTTAGTAGACCTGTACAGAATGTTCCACCCAACAACATCAGAATGCACATTCTTCTCAGATGCACATGGGACATTCTCTAAAATAGACCATATGTTAGCACATAGAACATGCTTAAGGAAATACAAAGGAGTTGAATTATCTCATGCACACTATCAGACCATAGTGTAATGAAATTGGAAATTAATGACAAAGGAAGTCACAAGAACTCCATAAGCACATGGAAATTAAACAGTACCCTCCTGAACAATTAACAGGTCACAGATGAAAGCAAAGAAATTAAACATTATATACAATCAAATGAAAATGTAGATACAACTTACAGAAACCTGTGAGATGCAATGAAAAGAGTCCTCAGGGGGAAATTTATAGCAGTGAATTCCTACCTCAAGAAAACAGAATGAGCACATATCAATACTCTTATGTGGCACCTCAAGATTCTAGAAAAAGAAGAATGAATCAAACCAAAAGCCCAGAGAGGTCATGAAAATATAAAGCTCAGGGCAGAAATTAATGCAATGGAGACTATAAAAACAATACAAAGAATTAATAAATCAAAGAGTTAGTTCTTCAAAACAATAAATAAAATTGATAAACTCATAGCCAAGCTCATTAAACAGAGGAAAGAGAGAACTGAAATACATGCAATAAGGAGTGAAAGAGATGAAATCACTACAGATCCTGCAGAAATTCAGAAGATCATCAATACCTACTTTGAAAATCTTTACTCTCTCAGGATGGAAAACACGGAGGAAATGGACAGATTTCTAGATACATATGAACTACCAAAGCTGAATGAAGAAGATATAAAAATCCCAAATAACCCTATATCAGCATGTGAAATTGAAAATGCAATAAAAAAACTTGCCAATGAAGAAAAGCCCGGGTCCTGATGGATTCACAGCTGAATTCTACAAGAAATTTAGAGAAGATTTAATCCCAATACTTTTCAAACTCTTTAAGGAAATTGAAAAGGAAGGAATTCTCCCCAACTCATTCCTGGAGGCAAGTATTATCCTGATACACAAACCAGAGAGACCCAACCAAAATAGAGAACTACAAGCCAATCTCCATAGTGAACATAGATGCAAAAATTTTCAATAAAATAATAGCAAACAGAATTCAACAAATCATCAAGAAGATTATACACCATGACCAAGGGGGATTCATCCCAGGAATGCAGGATTGGTTCAATATATGCAAATCAATTAATGTAATACACCATATCAATAGAGCCAAAGACAAAAATCAATGATAATCTCAAATGATGCACAAAAATCTTTTGATGAAGTCCAACACTTATTCATGATAAAAACCTTACAGAAAATTGATATAGATAGACTTTACCTCAAATTTAATAAAAGCCATCTGTGGCAAACCAACAGCTAATGTAATTCTAAATGGTCAAAAACTGAAAGTTTTCACTTTAAAATCAGGAACAAGACAAAGATGTCCACTGTCACCACTCCTATGCAATATAGTTCTGGAAATATTAGCCAGAGCAATTAGACAAGACAGAAAAATAAGAGGAATAAGGATAGGAAAGGAAGAAGTGAAATTATCATTATTTGCAGATGATGTGATACTCCATATAGAAGATCCCAAAAACTCCACCAAAAGGCTTATAGATTTACTAACCAAATTCAGTAACATAGCTGGATACAAAGTCAACACTCAAAAATCAATAGCATTCCTATATATAAACAACAAGTAGACAAAGAAACCAGTGAAAACACACCTTTCATTGTAGCATCTTAAAAAATGAAATACTTAGTAATCAATCTAACAAAAGAAGTGAAAGATGTATACAGTGAAAATTACAGTACTCTGAAAAAGAGATAGAAGAGGATTTCAGAAAATGGAAAGATATTCCTTGCACATGGATAGGAAGAGCCAACATTGTAAAAATGGCCACACTACCAAAATTGTTGTACAGATTCAATGAAATCTCCATAAAATTCCAGTAGTATACCTCATAGATCTAGGAAAACATTCCTAAAATTCATCTGGAACCAGAAGAGGCCTAGAATACCAAAAGCAATCCTGGGAAACAAAGGAAAGTCAGGAGGCATTACAATCCCTGACTTGGAAATTATACCAGAAAGCTACTTTAATAAAATCAGCATGGCACTGGGAAATAACCAGACCTGAAGATCAATGGAACAGGTTAGAAGATGCAGGCAAAGTTACAAACACACTCAGCCACCTTATTTTTGACAAAGAGGCCAAACAGGTTGACTGGAAGAAAGATAGCCTCTTTAACAAATGGTGCTGAAAAAACTGGTTTTCCATATGCCAAAGACTAAAACTAGACCCATGTCTATCACCATGCCCTAAACTAAAGTCAAAATGGATCAAAGATCTAAATATCAAAACAGAAACACTAAATCTATTGGAAGAGAAAAGTAGGTAAAATTCTCAAAGACATAGAGGTAGGCAGAGAGTTCATGAACAAAAACCAAATTGCTTGGGAAATACTTCAAAGAATCAACAACTGGGATCTCATCTTATAGAAAAATTTCTGCACATCAAAAGAAATCACCAACAGAGTAAAAAGAAAACTCATGAACTAAGAAAAAATTTTATCCAACTGCCCTTCAGACAAAGGACACATATCTAGAACATATAAAGAATTTTAAAAATTCAGGCCCCCAAAACTCAAAGACCCAACCCAAAAATGGGCATCTGAGATGAACACACACTTCTCAGATGAAGAACTACTAATGGCAAATAAATATATGAAAAAATGTTCAATATCATTAGTCATTCAAGAAATGCAAATTAAAACAACGTTGAGATTTCGTCTCACCCCACAAAGAATGGCTATCATTAAGAAATTAACCAATGACAAATGCTGGAGAGGCTGTGGGGGAAAAGGAACAGTTCTCCATTGCTGGTGGGAGTGTTGATTGGTGAAAACACTGAGGAAATCAGTCTGGAGATTCTTCACAAAACTAGGATTACAGGTCCCATTCCACCCAGCTATTCCCCTTCGGGGTATTTTTCTAGAAGAAAAGAAAACATCACATCACAGTGATACACGTGCATCCATGTTTATACCAGTGCAATTTGTCATAGCTAAATCTTGGCAACAACCCAAATGCCCATCAACTGAGGAATGAATAAAAAAGATGTGATATTTCTATACTATTGAGTATTACTCAGCTATAAAGAGAAAAATGGGAGGCAACTAGAGACCATACTCATAAGTGAAATAAATTGAACCCACATATGCAAATATCGAATTGCCTCCCTGGTATAAGAACATGAAAGTAAATAAAACCCAAAATGTACAATAGATAAAGAAAGGGAAGGAAATTGCTTAAAGAAAGGAACAGCTGGGAGGAGGAAAAAAAGAAAAACAAAGTATTAAGGCTTTATATATATATCAGTGGCATAACTGTACTTCTGAAGTCTGATGGCTTGTTGAGGGGAACAGGTAATGATTAATTTTTTTTATATTTTGACTAATTTTCCATGCTTATGTCTGAGAAACTTATGTGGCGACAACAATTTGCAGTATAATAACAATTCCTACAATCCTGTCTAGTGAAACAATGTATTGTCTCTAGTGTTCTTTTAAGTTATTATTTCCTTATTCCCTTTAATGACTTGATCAATCTTCTATTCTTACATCTGGAAATCTGAGCAACTTGGTTGAAGATAAATATATGTAATATAACAACCACTGTTAATCCCTATCATTTGGTTTGAAACCCCGTTTCATTTTTAATGTCCTTGCATTGTTTTGTTTGTATTTTGCTATTGTTCTTTTTTTGTACTATTTTCTTTAAAATAAAAAGTCAAAAAAATTTTATGACAGCTGCTATTAAAACTTTTATTTAATAAATATTCCATCATTAAGGCAGTATGACTTGTTTCTGTCAAAGTTTTATTCATCACTCTTTAACCAATCAAATTTTGTATGACTATATGTGGAAATAAAATGATAGTGAGTAGTATACTCAGACATGATAATGGTAAGTTTTCCCATGATCTCAGTCTTGTTAGTTTTGTTTTTAGTTTATAAAATCAATTATGACTTAACACTGCTATGTAACCCATGAAACCAAGAATGTGTTTGACTATAATGTTCTCAAATATTTGCAAACATTTCTCTCTGCCCTATTTCCTTTCATTCCAAAAACTTCTGAAGATTTGGAAAATAATATGAGGACTGAGGAAGGGTATATCATTAAGGACTATACTGGACACAACACTTTCAGTTGTAAAAAATAAAAATATAATTCAAACTTGCTTAAATAAATTGGCAATTTATTGGCTTAAATAATTGGGTAACTCAACAGGAGAAGGAAAATCAGGAAACACTGGATCTGGAGATAATGTCTTTATGTGTCTTTTATTTTCCATTTTAAATATTTTAATTCTTGTGTTGATTTCAAGTAGGATTGTTCCATGTGATAGCAAAGATGGCAAACAATTGCTTTAGCATCCCAATTCCCTTATAAATCTTGCTGTGTTATAGCCATAGACTGGAATACTATCTATTCATAAAAAGTAATGAAATACTGTTACACAATGCTAGGAATGAATCTCAGAAAGCATGCTGAGTGAAAGTTGCTGGCATAAATGAACACACACCTTATGACTACATTTTTGTGAAGTTCTAAGACAACGAAATTAAAAATAATCATGATTAAAAATATCACCTGGCATGAATTTAGGAGGGTGGGTAGAGTCAAACTGTGAGCAGACATGGGAAAACTTTCAAGGATGATAGAAATGATCAAAAGCTTGGTAGATAGGTGGCTTACATGAACATAACCATTTGTAATTGTACATTTTATTATGTGTAAATTTTACATAAAATGAAAAAACTATTAAAGACAAAGAAGGATTAACTGAATTGGAGGTGCTCAGATATGACTGACTAGAGAACATGGTGGAGCTTCTATGTAAATGACAGAAGGGTGGAATGTTGCCAGTGATGTGTATTCTTCCAAAATAACCCGTTTATCATAGAGTTTAGAGGATCAGGAGAAAGAGGACACAGTACCAAGACAGGTTACCCTAATCATTGTTCTTGGATAATCTAAGTAGCAACCTTTCTCTGCATTTTATTTTCCTATCTATGAAGTGAGTTTAAGATTACACTTTCAAATGTTTGAAATTGACTAAAGTCACAAACCTCTTGTAACAAAGAAGAGATAGATCACAAATTCTGAAAATACCAAGTCCCCGGAACATGTCATATACCGTAAGATGCACATTTTTATTCTTTTTAAATTTAATAACTACTAGCACATATTAATTTTTCACAAAAATGACATTTCTACATGTATGGCAATGTACTCTGATCACATCCTCCTTCCCAAAACCTGCGGCACCTCTTCCTTGTCCTCTTCCCTTTTCCTAATAGCTCCCTTTCTACATCTATTCATCTTTTCTTTTCTACATTCTACAAATGACAGAACTAAAACACATATCTTTATCTAACACCTACCATCGCTGATATCAGAGGATGTTCTACGATCGATAACTTGCCAAGGTGAAGTAATGTCATAGTCGCAGTTCCTGCTTAAATGTTCTTGGTTATAATTCCTGTCCAGAATGGTAGACAACTACAGTCATTGATGGCGAAGTCAGCCGACTACCTATGGACCTCTGAAGGAGCAATTTTGAGTTTCACAGGTTGTCTGGGAAACTTCTGCTTGTGCCTTCCACTAAAACATAAAAAGACAGCACCAGTGTCAAAATTTATGAATTGGACTCTTTCTCCTCTAAGAACACGTATCCCCCATCTCCGATTATCTATCTTTGTTTTGCTCTTTATTTTTACTCTGGGTTTCTCGTATAAGAGAAATAATATGATATTTAAGCTTACGTGTCTGATTTTTTTCACGAGGTGCTCCCATTTTCCTTTAATGACTCAGAGATAGAGAGAGAGGAGAGGAGAAAAGGATAGAGATAGAAAAGGGATTAGGGTGTGAGATGCACCGATGCCGACCCCAGTCAGGAATGTAAACACCATCTACCACAATCACGTACGAAAACACAAGGGAAGAGCCGGGCATGGTGGCGCACACCTGTAATCCTAGCACTCAGGAGGCTGAGGCAGGAAGATCACTGTGAGTTCAAGGCCAGTCTGGGCTACAAAGTGAGTTCAAGGCCAGCCTGAACTGCATAGTGAGACCCTATCTCAAAAAAACACACACACACACAAAAAAAAAAAAAAAAAAAAAGGAAGGGATCAAGAGACTAGTGGAGGACAGAGAGGAGGAAGGGAAAAGGGATGAACAGATGAATCAAAATGTGTTATGTACATGTACCAACTTCCCACAAAGAATGTGAATATCATGTACTACACACATGTACTAGTAAACTAAAAACATTTCTAGAAACTCCAATAAATCAATCAATAAATAAAAATGTATTAATTGGTACCAGTAGCTTGACATAAAGTTCCCAAGACAATAATTAGCATTATTTTTTAAATGCTGCCTTCCTCCATTCCCTTCATGGTCCAGTTCATAATGTTGCATGGGAAACAGAGCAATTGAGTTGAAAAGCATTTCAGGAAGGGCAGGCAGTTTAGAATGTGAAGTCTTAACAATATCCTAACCAATGTATTTGGCTTCTGCTCTCCTTTTCACATGTACACAAGAGCAATATATGACTTAAAATGTACATCTGAGTATGTGTAAAACGAAAATTTTCAGGGACTGGGGATATAGCTCAGTGGCATAAGCACCTGCCTGGTAAGTCGAAGGTCCTGAGTTTGATCCCTGCTACCGCAAAAAAAAAGAAAATTTTCAGTATTGATATATAGCAAAGTGTCTAGCTTAACTGGCAATGCTTTTTATAAGAGATACGTAAATAGTTCAACTGGTGGAGTCTTAACTTTGATAAAATATGGCAGTGAAGACTGATGCCTCCCCAGCCCTTTCTTTCTGTTTCCCTAAATGTTTGTGAGACTACAGATGGGAGTTCTTTCTGAGGGCTTCTGTGGATGGGAGCTGTACTACAGCTTTCCAAACATCCTCTCTGCCACCTTACATTGGCCCCATGGGTCGAGGGGGGGAACCATTACTTTCCCATTTAATGCAGAGCAGACCGAAGTACCTTGTATCTATCACTCCCTGAAATAGGGGAGAACCACAAAACAAACTTTCTTCAGGCGACATAAGCTTTCTAGAATCTTCCACTGTACCTTGGCAGTGAAAGCCCAAGTCATAGAACTATACAGTGATTTGAAACTGTCCCTCACCTCCCCTTCAAGAAAGATGGGCAGCATATAACAGAATAAAACTCAGAAACTGTGGATCTGGACTCAGTGTGACTCTCATCTCTACTAGCGACTAGTGGTATGATTTTGAACAAACTACTTAAGCACTCTGAGCCTCAGTTTCTTCCTCTGTAAATGTGATCAATACCTTCTACCTCCATGGTTGCAGGAGGGCTAAATAGTTCAATCATTCATTTATTCAACAAGCATTCCCCGAGTGTCTACCCCATGCAAGGCACTGTATGTATTTAAGTAAATGCTACAACTAAGACCCTAGTGGGCTGCCAGGGACACAGTTTGTGACTTTGTTATTGTTTTTCTGGACTTACTTCCTTTCATGCCAGTACCTCTTTTTCTTTTTAGTGGGCTCCTTCTGCCCCCATTTATGGGGCTGCTTAACCAGATGTCCTGTTCTTCCCTGAACTTGGAGTGAGTGTGAACATTCCCTCTCTGGAATTTCAATCTTCTGCAGAGTGACAAGGAGACAGCATAGTAGGAATTTATGCATTCTACCCCTGTCAAAACTCCTCCACCTTAGATGGAAGCTGTTCGCTTCCTGTCATGTTCAAGAATGACTTCCCAGCCTTGATATCATTTTGGGGTTTTTTTTTTTTTTGAGAACCTGTTATTATTCCAAAAATTCTTTACATAAGTTAGCCAAAAACAGCTTTTTCCATGTGCAACCAAGGAAATCAAATGTCCATTAAAAAAAGGTTAACATCTCTTTCTCAAACATTTATTATCCAGTTGAAATAGATAAAGTCCAAAACGGGTGCATAGAACTTAGAAGTGCTCACTTTGGAACATACATTCCAAATTCAGACTCTGTCATGTCAATCTAAATAACAAAACATTGACTTACATTGGGATGGAGAGTCTTATTCTGAGATAGGCCTGGCACACACTGTCTGTGTAAGGCTCCCCAGAACCTAAATATTTACCCCTGTTTCCTAGGTGAGGACATTAAAGTTCAGACAGGTTAAGTAACTTACAAGACCAACTATGTAATGTGCAGGGCCCAGTACAAAATAAAGACGAAAGACCTCATGTTTAACAAAAAATCACTAAAAATTTCAACAGAGTGTTAGCTAGCAGAGCATTAGGCTAATTTCAGAATCCTTCTGTCTTCGTTACTCTTCTCTCATTGCTTAGACACCCAAAATCAGGGAAGGAAAGGTTTATTTAGCTCACAGTTTATGGACGTTTCAGTCCATACTTGGCTGGCTCCAACGTAGAGTGACACATAGCAGAGGGCAACAGTTCAAAGCAGCAGAATAGCAAAAGCAACTAGAGCAAAGAAGGAAGAAGCCACAAGAGCAAGGCTCTTTCCCTTCCTTACATTTTATGCAGGCTCCCTGCCTCAGACTGGGTGTAACACTCACACCCATAATCCCAGCATTGAACCGTGGATCAATCAAAAGCTCTAGAAGCCCACTCCCATGACTGCATGAGGTTTTTGCAGGGACATCTGGACACAAACCATAACACCTTCAAAGCACACATTCCCTACACCATAACCACAGAGGTCATATGTAAAATTGTCTCTACTTATATTAGTAAGTGACAGAGTTGAGACTGGAATCTAGGCCTTTGTGACCAGAAAGCAGATGGTTATAATTCATAAATAACCCTCCAAAAGAAAACCATTGTCCGCGAAGTGGAATCAGAATAAAAGTGATCCCCATTTCAGATCACTCAGATCACCTGGGCATTGCCCTCATCTCCTACCCTGCACAGCAGCTGTGGAATCCAAGGAAAGGTTGATGAGGAGGGGGAACTTCAGACTCAAAAAGAAAAGCACTTAATCCATAAGGACAGCAGTGCCAAGCCTTTCTCTCACTGCTTCCCTTCTGGTGTGCTTTGGGCCCTACGCTTTGAGGAAGTCCTAGATCAATTGGAGAAAATGCAGAAGTAAAGAACTTTATACAGAGGTCTAGGAAATTGGGAGTGGTTACCCTGTGCACTGGAAGAATTATGGCTGTCATCAAATCTCTCCCCTGCTGAGATACAAGTTCTATGAAAATGGGGAACTATCTTGCTCTTCACAATACGTCAAATATCTGGCACCATGCCTACAATATAGTTAATGCTTAAAATATACAAGTGAAACATTAATTAAAGAGTCTGCAGAATGTCTGATGGAGGAGGGATTAGATGTCTTTTGTTTAGGTCCAATGAGGAAAATCAGTTCCAAAGAGATAGATTTTGACTCTTGGATTTAAGAAAATTCTCTTGCACTAAGAAGGAACACGACACCTGGACATACCATTCACAACAGGTACTTGAGCAGGAAGGTGATAGAATGTCTCCAAATGTGTCCCTACAGTGTCAAAATAGAAAATTCATTTGATGATTACAACTGATTTGTAGTAGCTACCTTTCTTTCAATAAGAAATCATGCTGAGATCAATTACTGAAGCCTGCCAGGAGCAGAGGAATATCCTTTCAATATTCTTTGAAACTGCAATGTTTGCACATCGGTGAGTCTGCACATTTCATCCAACGCAGATAGGTTAAGTAACATTAACTTCAGTGACCTAGTGTAAGACAAATTAATTGAAACTGAGTTCATCAAAGCTCACCTCTATATGTGATCAGACAACCATGCTTAAATCTCTTGCTTCAGAAGCATTATCCTACCCTGATTGGGACAATTATTTGAAACATAGGGTCATTCAATCCTAGTGAAATCTAAAATTGTAGGGATTTTGAGGATCCTTGCATTTTAGGTCTGGGCTTGGATATTGTAAATATAATGTTCAACCCCAGTATTAAGCAATCCTGGATGTCAGAGTCACTGCACTTACAGACATCTATAGGGAGAGAACTTGGAATAAATCTGTCTTGATAGTAATGATGAATTACATTACTTCACAGCAATGGTAACCTTTGGAGGCAAAAGTCCAGACAGGCTAAGGAATGGAAAATGAAGACATGGGGTGCCAATTCCATTAGCTCTTATCCAAAGCAAAGGCCCAAGGGCGGTTCAAATCAATACCCTGTTTGGAAAGGCTGTTGAATAAACCTGACTAACTTCAAGGGGTGAGACTAAATATTTGTCATTGTTTTTTGCACCAAAGGAGTTTGTTAATTCACACTTAAAGAAATGCCTGCCTTAGTTAGGTGAGTTTCAAAATAAATAATAGGCTTACTCATTTAAAATAAAAGATTATTACCCTCACAAAATTTTCATTTCCTCTAACGTGTGTTAAATCTTTATTTCAAACAGAGATTTTAAACCTAAGCATCCACACACTCCATGTTTTGTATAATTCAAAGGGTTACTAACACTTATTCAAATTTTAGAGTGTATGTATGTGCACATCCTCCTTACAGGTGAAATTGTTTTTAACCAGTGCTATATCCTTGAAAAAAACACTAAGAAATACAGATCGATTTTTCATTTTTCAGATCTTTTCTGGATTCTCTATGTGCTAAATACTATTCTAAATATTTTCATTAAATACTTCCTCATCCGACCCTTTTTAAAGAAAGTAACACTGCCTGCCCCCCCACTTTTTATTTTCCTTCAGATAATAGGAGACTTATAATAATTATGATCGATACCATGTATTGATTATACACATTAAGTGCAGATTGGTTTTGCATCTCATTCAATCTTACAACAGTTTTCTGAGGTAAATATTTTTCTTCTGATTTAATCAATGATAAATTAAGTGGTCAAAAATGAAAGAGGGTAACTTGTCCATAATAGTCAGGCTATCTGAAAAGGGTTTGAGCCCAGGTTCCATCCAGATCCTATTCTCTCCTGGCTATCCATTCTTGCTTTCTTTGCTGTCCCACAGAATTTGCCCATGAATAAGCCTCCTCTGAGAGATAGTCTATCATTTACCAGGGTACCAATGACATTGGTGACCTAACTGACCACTCCTAGAGCCAAAATCGGTGATACTAGCTTCCCTTCCTTCCCAATCATGCATACTTCCAGAAGAAGGAATATATTTCACCTGTTAAGTGTAACAGACAAAAAAATCTTGAAACTTTTGTTCTGTGGAAATTTTACACAGGCCATCTGAATTTGTGTCTATAAATGTATGTTGCCTGTGAAACTTTCACGAGAGAATAATCTCTTTCATGGGACTCAAGTGAATCTGTTACTAGGATGTGGCTGAGTCTTTAAGAATGATAACATTTTCAGCAAAATAGGGCTACAGAACATAGTAAGCCAGACACAAAAAGACAAACACTGAAGGTTATCCCTCACAAGTATCAGCTCAGAAATGTTAACTTTTCTATAGAGGAGTGATTACTTCAGGTTGGAAAGGGCTGGAGGAAGGAAGATGAGGGGATTTGGGTAATAGATACTAAAGCACAGGTAGCAACCACAAGTTCTAGTGTTCTATCACAGAGTCAGGGTCTTGAGTACAACACAATGTATTGTGTATTTTATGAATAAATAGAAGTGGGAGTTTGCCACCTCAGAATATAAAGTAATAGTAAGGGGAAGGAAATGTTAATCACCCTGATTTGATCATCATGCAATATATACATATATTAAAATATGAATGATTACCCCATAAATACAAGTGGTTATTTTGTCAATCAAATTTTTAAATATTTAAGAAGATGGAAATGCTATGTATACTGATGTGATCATCACATATTTCATGCATGTGTCAAATTATGCTGTATTTCACAAATATATACAAGTAAAGAATAAAATAGAACAAAAGATAACAACTGGAAAATGCTGGAGTCAGCAGAAAGGATACCCCCCTTATATCTATCTATCTATCTATCTATCTATCTATCTATCTACCTATCTTTAAAGATATATATAAAGCTCCCTTTTCCAAGAAACATCCCTGACTGGCTATTTGATCCCTTTGGTCCTTGCAGCCAGCATCACACCACAGTGGAAGAGTTGTCAGCCAGAAGAAGTGGCACATGACAGATTATATAATAATCACTCATGTACACTTTCATCGCCAGTGTTGCGCAAAGCACTTCCGAGGAGGAGCAGGTACAGCGATGCCAGACGAGCCATGAGCATGGGTGCTGGTGCGTGAGGAGGTGATCACAGCTGGGTTTTCAAGGCCATTCCACCACTCTACAGGCCACACTGCAGGCAAAGGCCACCCTGGGATGCGCAGCAAAACTCCCCAGAGTAAATGGTGTTGAAACAGAAAGAGGAATTTTCCAAGTGAGGAACAAGTTGATAGAGGGATGGGCTAAAACTGAAGGGTAATGAGCTAGGATGTGTTTGGAGAACGATGACTTCAGTTTGACTGGACGAGTAAAGATTTGAGAGGAGAGTTTATGTGAGTCTAGTGTGAGACGGAAGAGCCTTACAGTAGGCTCTGAGATCTGACCCCGACCTTGACCTTGTCTGTAACGCAGTATACCTATCTACCATGCATTACTCTTCTTTCTTCTGCTGCCTCCTCATCAAATGAACCATTTTTCTAACTCTCCCAATACTTATTATGTGTATCTCTGTTATTTTTAATATTTAATTTTGGGGGAATTTGAGAGAATGATGTTATAGCTGTTTGTCTCCTTTTAATATATTTTTTACACACACAATACCCACATATCTGGTCTAGGTAATCATGCACAGAGACTGGCATATTTTTTATATGGGAATTTTAGTACTCTGGTGCACTAAACTATAGTTAATCCCTTTCACTGCTGATTATATTCCATTATGTGAATATACTACCTGATATTTATCCATTTTGTTATCAAGGGAGATTTGTATTTTTTCCTAATGACCAAATGTGTGATGAAATTTCTGATTTTCTTTTCCACTTCGAATTTCAAACGGCCCATCAGCTCTTTGAGGTGGGTACCGTTATCTCCATTTTTGAGGTGAGGACCCTAAAACTCAGAGAGGTTAAGCTATTTTCCTGCTGTCACATGACCACACAGTGGTAGAGTAAAAGTGGGCTCTAGAGACTGCAAACCAGCAGTAGCACTTACCCCTCTCCTAGATGCTCTGCTTTCCACTGTGCTCAGGCCCCAGAAGATGACCCTAGCTCACCTTTGGTTTTTCTGGTCCCTTTTTATGAGCCACTGGTAGGGCAAAGAGATTTCCTGAGCTACCTCTGTCCATAGATATCAAAACAACACATTCCATTCGGCAATTTCATGGGTAGGTGTCAGTTGCACTAAAAATTTTGGTCCAGCCAGTTGGGTGAGGCTGCACTGACAAAGCAATCTACTCAGAAATGGATTTCCTCTTTTTCTGTCATTTGAGTCTCTACATACGTAGTTACAATGATAACCCCTTACTTGTGAACAAAACTGTATCATTCCAAGGCTCTCTCTAGGCAAGGAAAGGAGGTGTTAGCCAGTTTGTGGAGCAAAAACTAGGTATCGTGGAGATGAAATGATTCAGTTAATACATGGTGACTTGGGAGAAGGGCTTCTAGCCTGGGGCGCAATGCTCTGCTTCTCTGCACAAACATTTCATATATAGTCATGTAAATTTACACATGTGCAAGTTTATATATTACTTATATACTATATATTATTTATACATTATATCTTATATATATACACATTACATTTGTAAATTTACATGTAACATATATATTGCTCAATGGAGACTTGAAACTCTGCTAATCTAACATTCAGGACATTCTCTTGGCAATTTTCTTCACTATTAAAAGTTGCGTTATTTTGGGAAAATATCCTCTTGGCTTTCTACATACTTGAACCACAGATTTTGCTAAATGACAGCCTTCTTTGCTAAAAGAAGGAAGTAGGTGATGGTAGCCTGATGTGATCTGAAGGTGTTAGGCTAGGGCCCTCGCTGAAAATCTTTCTTACTTTCAATCTAAAGTTCCACTACTCCCCCATTTGTATCTGTATCATTTTCAAACTTAAAAAGTATTTTATGTAAAGGTAAAGTCTGATGTAGATCCTATTAAGAAAAATAATTGAAAATGTAGACAAACTCTTTGTTAGCTGCATATTCTTTCAGCATTGCACTAAAATGGACTGTCTAATAGGCCTATACAAGAATTGCTTAACTTTCTGTGTGATGTACCATTCTTTGACATGCTATTCACTATTGTTTCAGGCCCAGACTATGTGAAGAAACACAGAAAGAAAAATTTATAGATTTTTTTCTCCAGCACAGATGCAAATTGTTTTCATTTGGAAGAAAAGAAACCACAAAGATTAAAGTTTTCTTACCTTGAAGGACATTAAACACTTCTGTGTTTAATTTAGGAAGGAGTTTTACTCCACCTTCTTTTCTTGCTGCATATATAAACACTATGATTTTTCAAATAATCTTTTAAACTGATGGTTTCTTCATTAATGAGATGAATTATGGGCATACCCCCACTTTATATTTGTTCATAATGTCTAAAAAGGGCTGGGGATATAGCTCAGTGGAATAAGCGCTTGCCTAGCAAGCGCAGGGTCCTGAGTTCGATCCCCAGTACCACACAAAAAAAAAAAAGTCTAAAAAAATACTTTGAGAGCCCTACTTTTTAATGCACAAATGCAGGTGTTCCAATTATTACATTGCATAAACCAATTACCTTAAAATTATGATGTTAAATAGCAACTGTTTAGTTAACTCACAGTATTGTAGGTTACGGTACTTAGGAAGGGCTTACTGTGCACTTGTGGCTTAGGGTTTTATATAGTCAAGGCTATCATCATCCTAAGATGTGACGGGGCCGAATGGCCAGGATGGCTTGTTTACATGGCTAACACGTGCTGCTGCTGGGTGCTCGGTTGGGCAATCATCAGACTTGTGTACAGCCTCTGTGGCACTGTGACAACCTGGAGTTACCTGTAGGCAGTGAAGCCAGACTTCTACCATTGTGGCTGACTTCTCCCAGCACAGCGCCTTAGAAAACCTGGTAGAGGTATGTGGTCTTTGCTGCTCTTGTCTGGAAAGTTGCAAACATTGTTTCTGCTATAGCTTCTTGGTTAAAATATCCAAAGGAGGGGACAGACACTCCTCCTTTTAAGGGAAAAATATCCTAGAATTATTGGACTCTGTTTTAAAAATGGTATATGAGGAATCAATTTAAACCTCACAATTAGAGCGAACTCTCACACCTGGGCTACTGCATTAGCACAAAGGTGAGTAGGGTGAGAGGAAAGAAGAGACTACAAGCTAGGGAAGCCAGGAGATTTTGTGCTAATTTTTATTTTAAAATGATTAGGCTTCATTCATCTAGGCTCATAGAAAGAGAGAATAGACACATTTTTTCTTGTTTTTTTTCTCCTGTAATTCAGGCTGATTTGAAATTCACTATGTAGCCTAGGCTAGCCTTGAACTCACAACAATCGTCCTGTCTCAGCCTCCCGAGGGCTGGGATTACAGGCATGCGCCACCATGACCAGCTAGACACATTTAAAGAAATATTGAAATAAAAATGGAAAAGATTAAAGAAAAATTGAAAAGCTGTATTAGCTGACTGGCTGTAGTATACTCTATTAGCTCTATAATAGGAGTATAACATCATTTTCTTTAACAATTTGACTGCTGTCCAAAGAAAACATTATGACAAGTTTAATTTAAAGATGGAATTGACTTTTATATATGATTCTAGAAGTAGACAACACTGCTCTGTGACAAAGAATGAATGTTCTATTGTGGTGGGCAAAGGCAATAACTACACTATAGCCAGAAAATGGCTGACAAAAGCAGCAATGGGATGACAGGAAGACTAGTCATTTCAAACTTATTTCACTTATGGTGCTAAAAAGAGGGGACACCCTTATCACACTGCTCAGCTAAGTCACATCCTTTTTGATTCCTGTTTTGTTTTGGAAACTGGCCGGTTTCAGGGTTCATTCAGTGTGACTCATGCATCTACGATAGCATGAGGACTCCATTCTGTTTCAGCCTGGTCTGCTGGGGCCTTATGCAGGGGTTCAGTCTAAAGTAATGGCTTCCCATAATTTGCTAACACTGTCAACAACTTCTAAGGGCCACCTCTTTCCTTCTTCTTTTACCTTGAGGAAGCTGATAAAAAGACCAGTCTCCCTCCTTTGGCTCCAGAAGGAAGGAAAACCACCCACAGGAACCATAACCCCAGCCATACCTCAGTCACCATAAAACCCCAAGCAAGTCACTGTCCCCCCTCTTTGAAATCATTTTGGACCTGCTTGGAAGTCACCCTTCTTTCCCCACAAAGCCTGATTATGTAATGAACCTCTCATACCCTCCTGGCATGAAAGACAGTGGATGATATTATCATTCTTGACATGCACACGCATTTTGGGTGAAGGATACATTGAATCTTCAGAGTGAAGTTCCAGGTCACACCACGTGTGGTCATTTTGGTTTCTGGATATAAAAGTAAGAATAGCAGTTATTGCTTTCTACTTGCTAGGTATTATTCTGGCACTTTGTACATTTTAACTCATTTAGTCTTCCCAAGAGCTTTGTGAGATAGAAGCTATGATTATTATTATTATCCAGACTCTTGGTGGGTATACCCAGCAAAACTCAGGCAAAGGAATATGTGTGGAGTGACCAATATAGTTGATGATTGGAGCTGGTGTTCAGATACTAAGAGATGGAAAGAGAAAAGCAGAAAGCTATTGACTCACATTCAGAACAGAAGAGGAAGAGGAAGAGCCAGTCAGCTGCACAAATCATTAGCAGAGGTCTAATTGCTGTAGAGTACCTAATTAGGCATTAGGTGGATTTTTAAAAAATTGTTTTAATAAAGTGACATTTAAAAGTAGCCTGTCTGTCTAGGACAAAGCCTGGAAGCCTAGACAAAGCGTTTCAGATAGTTTCTCTTTGAATTGAAAAGACTTATTGTCACACCCTTTTAGGTTGCTCAATCATGAGGCAATGGGCACCCACTGTAGAGGGAATTCTGAACAGAATTTTGCAGCGTATATAGGCTGCCTTCCTTGGTAGGTTGAGAGGATCATTTGGGTGTGAGTTTGCACATTTACACACAATTCCACAATGATTTAGCAGGAAGCTGTTGAGGTTGGACTTTCCTTTGGATGTTCAACATTGTTGTACTCTTCCTAATGACTAAAGATGCTACAGCTGAAGTCTGCTAATGAAAAGGACATCACTGTTGTGTTACCAGAACTTACCCTATGCGGACATTTGGGGATTGTTGATCCAGGTTCTGTACCAGTGATTAGATAGTCACTAAAGAAGAATCATGTCAGACAAGTGTGTGGCCTGCAGTTCTGCTGTGGGTGCTTTTAGGCAGCTGGAAGTGGCTATGTGCCAATATTAGCCAAGAATGACAGTGAGAAAGTGACATTGTCTTTTCTGTAAAAATAATCCCCCCACAGCTTTAAAGGGCCCTAAAACAGCAAGGGTGTTAAGAGCAGGAGATGAGGAGTGTGATTAGAAAGGACCGGACTGCACAGATGACCTTGGGCATCACCTTCAGAAGCTAGAGCTACAGAAAATGGAGGTACTCATGTATAGAAAACTCTTACTCTTCCCTTGAGAAGTACTAGAAATAATATTGGACTTTGGGATTAGTTAAGCAATTCAAAGGAAGGAAACAACACAGAGAGAAGGGCTCAAGCCAAGCTCATCTTAATTTTTTGGTGCCAGGGATCAAACTCAGGACCTTGCGCTTGCCAGGAAGGTGCTTATGCCACTGAGTTATATCCCCAGTCCCTCACCTTAATTTATGGCAGTGCATGTTGCAGAAGTAGGTCATACAGTTAGGAGGACAAAGAAAGCACACTTATAACTGTCCTACTATCACCATTTGAACACTCACTCTGTACACTGTTCTGCACTTTTATTTTTTTATTTTTTATTTTATTTATTTATTTATTTTTGTTCTGCACTTTTCTGATACATAAGGAGCTCAATATGTGATAATTTAGTTAATAGCATTATTATTAATATTATTGTAATAGCATCGCTATTAATATTATTGTTGGTATTAGTGGTTAAAACATTAATTTTGACTGAGTGGCCAAAAGAGTCAACAGCCACCTGCTTTTTAAATCTCACTCTTCAAGTAAACTCTGCACAGCACGAGAAGTGCTATTGTTTGTGATAAGGAAGGAAAGGTTCCTGCAAAAGGCATCATCATGGCACAATATTAAGCACCAGCAAACCTTCCTGCAGCTGGGACCTGAGAGAAGAACACATTTCTCTCCCACTGGGATCATTCTCGGCACAGCCCTGGTTAGTGGTATGGCAGATGTGTTTGTTTTCACCCTCCATACACAGCTCAATCATGAGAGACTTTGCCAAGGGAGAAAAAAAGCGTAAGTAAGAGGGACCTGGTCAATTTCTGGATTTCTTTTGTGGGTAAGGGTCTTTGTAGTTCTTTTTCTCCTTACTTTATCTCTCTCTCTCATCCACTTCCTTCTTTACCTTCTTCCCCCCTAAATTCAAATCAGGCATTTCCACCTATTCTCATCTATGTGACCTGGGAAGCATATTCTAGTCCCTCAGATGTTCCACAGACAATGGCGAGTAGTTTGGGGAAACTTGAAATATCACATATTCTTCCTTGAAATTCACAATGTATCTCACGTGCACAGTTCGGAAAACCACTGGATCCTGCTAGACCTTGGGTGCCTTAGTCTCTTTGCTCACAAAATCAGTATTTCTTTCACAATATGTATTAATATCCCTCAGTACTAAGGTGTTGAGGGATTAGATTTCCAAAGAGGGAAAAAGTGCAGAGGCATAAAGGAGTAACATAATTTTGCTCAACAGAGGCATTGTGGGGGCATAATGAGGGGTGGATATTAGGGAAATGTGGCTTATGTAGAGAAATATTAGTATCACCAAGGGCCAGCTCAGGAAGGCACTGTAAATGCAAGTTTGAACACAAGTCCAGGGGAAGTTTATGGAAACTAATTACATTGTCCTCAGTCCCATTAAGCCTCATGTGTTTCACTCAGGGAGCATAAACTGGTAGATTATAGTGGGTGTGCTTGAAAGATAAATTAAAGAGGACACCTGAATTTGAAGCTAGGTATTTGAATACTTTACTCCCTCAGTGCTTCCTTTTGTCACACACACCACTGTACATATATTGCCCAGAATTCTCCACCAAATCAACACATTTATTGTGTTGTTTGGGAAACTCAGGAAAAGTCAGTGGTGTAAATCAGCAGACCCAAGGGCTGGGATAAATCCTCACTTCCCTAAGTCCCAGAGTCTGGAGGTTCAAGAACCAGGAAGGCTGGTGTCTCAGGGCAGGGGAATATGGAAATTCCAGCCTAAGAAGAGAGAGACAATTTGGTTCTCTCAGCCTTTTTGTTCTACTCAGGCCCTCAATGGATTGTATGATGCCCACTGACACAGGTGAGGACATGTCTTCTTTATTTAGTCTACTAATTCAAAAGTTAATCTTTTCTGGAAACCTCCTCAAGGACACTTAGAAATACTCAATTAACAGCTAGCTATCTGAGCATTCTTTAACCTAACAAAGTTTACCCATAAAATTAACCATCATGCATACATATAAGTGAAATGCTGGGTCCCAGGACTTGGGCAGGAGTGGGGAGCAGTATCTCAAGCCTCTGTGGCTCAATAATGTGTCCTATTGTGGTTGTGATGTGCCACACTAGGTGGCAGGGAGTAAGAGAAGAGTGTTCATGGTAAGTAACCTGAGTAGGGTAGCATGGAGGGCTCTGTGGGCTTTTGCTGAGACCTCTGGGTGTGGTCCCCACCACAGCATCTTGGGCACGTGCTTTTCTTCCACCCAGAGTTGTAATTCCAGCATCTCCACCTTAAGCCAGCCTTCAAGGTCCATCTTGAATTTTCCTTCTCACCAGTACACACAAACACTCATGCCCGTTTTATCAGATCAGATATAATACAGATTACAGACATTTCTGGTAGCTTTATAAAATAAGCAATCAGGGATTTCTGCCTTCTGCTGCTGTTTTCTGGGACTCAGCCCCATTTCCCTGCCCTACTCACAGTTCCTGTGAGGCCAGTGTCCTCTGTATCTGCTTATTAATGCAGGGGGACTTCACCTGAGGTTTCATTTGCCTGGCTGTGGGAGGTGAATACTTGGCCACTAGGACAATAAATCCATTCCTTCAGATATTTAGGTTTAAGTTAGAATGAGTTACATAATCCTGTCTACTACCTGAAGTTATTAGACATAGAATTGTGGAGACAAAACGGTCATAGCTTCAGTCTATGGAAATCATGGGTGTCCAGTAAAAAAGAATAAAGCTATACACCAGGAACAATGAAGACAGGATAGTGTCCTATCAACATTGTCAGCTTGAGCCCCAGATATATTCAATCCTACTCCAGCTTTGGGGGTGTGAGGTAATCATGCGTAGTCCCAATCAACTCCACATTTGTAGTTTTGGTTTAAGATGGATTTCTGTCACTCTGACACCAAGATTACAAACTAGTACATATTGAACACTTTTAAGAGCACTTTGGAATAGAATTTATTGCTTGAATTGATCATGAGAGTAGATAAAGTTAAAACCATCCTGAAACAGCCCAGATCTTAACACATCAATTCTAAAATATACTTTTCTGAAGTACCCACTGGACAACAGTACATTCTAATGGAAACACTATAAGCTTTGCAGTCAGACCTGGTTTTGAAGCCAACTCCATTTTCCCAAGCAGAAATTTTGACTCTAGCAATTTGACTGTACTATTCTGAGATTTTCTGTTGCAGGGAGGCAATAATACCTATGTTAGAGAGTTTTATCACATGGCACAATAAATAATGTATTAAAAGGTGACACTGACTCCAGCTCCAGTGGCCATTAGCATCGCACATTTCATTGAACCCATTGATTACAATATGTATCATATTTACAACAATACACTTTGTACCACAGAGAAAGGAAAAGCTGATTAAATTGTGAGAAACTGTCAATTATATGAGGCATTCTTATTTCAGAGCTGTTAAACTATGAAAAGAAGTGTGTCTTATGATCTATAACATAGAGTATTTTTATTAAACACAGATGATCTAGGAAATAATGTGAAGCACTGGTGATATAGCATTGAATAAGATTAATACCTGTTCCATAAGGTGCTTAGAATCTAGTGATTGGTACATTTAAGATTTTTTAAAGGACACAAAATAACCTTAGACGATGAGTTTATCACTTACAAAGATAGGTAGGGTCGAGAAGTAAAGCAAGGCAGAAATACTAGATTTTAATCCCATTATATGTCATTAGCTCCTACAGCAGTTATATTTTCGCACGATGCACACAATCCAAAACAAATTGTCTGCTTACAATTACAATCCCGCTGAGTTTCCAAGAGGCAAGACCCCAGGGAGCTATTTAAATGCCATGTCTTATCCACAATGATACAATTCTACTTTTAAGGGACAATTAAGGGGTTTCCTCGCAGGTTAGGCCAAGCTTTCTTCAAAATACATGAAGGAAGTACCTGGAAAAGAGAACCTTAAGACTTGTTTTCGTACTGTCACTTGAGAACAATTTCCAAAAATGACTAAATTTTCTTTTTCTTTTTTTTATCAAACTTGGAAGGCCTATGCTTTATAATGCTTTGCAGTCTTGGCAGAACAGAAGAAAGACCTTTAGGAATTCATTGTAACAGTCACCAAATTTCCTTATTAAACAACCACTTATTGGTCTATTAACTCTGATCTACACTGTGGTATTTTGTGGTAAATTTTTTTTCTCCAACATGAGTTGCTCGGTTAGGGCTTCTTAAGACATCTACTTCCAAGAGACAGCCTCAACACTATCCCAGAAAAGGCAAATGTGGTTGGCTTGCTGGGAAGCTCTTCCAGAAAGGGATTCAGTTGAGGAGAATCTAAAAAGAACATTTTCTTCGCCTCACTTGCTTGAGAAGACTTTAAAATGGTTTCAGGGGTTTCATGTTACAGATGCAGTAAGGGACCAATAATTATCAAGTACTTAGTAGGGGTCAGGCACTGCCTCAGAGCTGCAGGATGCAGATAAATGTTTTCTCTGCCCTTGAGGCACTCACTATCCAGTGGGAAAGAGAGCTCATAGAAGTCAACCAAGGGAGCCATCTACACAAGCATGTCAACTGTGGGAACAGGAAGCAAACCATCTGCATGGGTCGAGTGTACGTACCATCAGGTATCTATAAAGAAGCAGAATTCATTGGCACTTTTCATGTAGGTAGTTCTTATAGTGTGGGCAGAGTTAAGGGAGCAAACAATAGATTTTTAGTCACCTTGAGATACTAACAAATGGTGAAAAGCTATTATTTTCCTCAGACCAAAAAAGGCAAGGGAAGTGTAGTACATAGCACCTCTGCTTTCTTCAGGTGAAGACCGTTTCACACTGACATCTAGAATTCCAGAATTTGAGAGGACTTCAGGTCCTAACTCAGTGCTGTTACAGTTGTTACAGTACTGTTACCAACTGTTCCCTCACAGAACCATGTGTTCAGAGGCTTTTGTAAGGTAATTTGATCATAAACACACTCTAGTCAGTGGGTTAATCCACTGACTTTACACCTAAATGTGCTGTTAGGAGGTAGATCCTGCTACAAGGAGAGTCAATGAAGATGTAACCTGGAACGGTATATTCTTATCCCCAACTTCTCCCTTTTGTTTCCTAGCTGCCCTGGGTCAGCACTAGACCCTGGAGAAGCACTTTTCAGTGAGAGCTGTGGAGGGTCACAGTCAGCAGCAGAGAAAAGCCACCACAACAAGGCAGAAACAGGAAAGAGATGCCCCAACCTCCCGCTGCTCTGGTTTTCCCGTTTACCACTGGAGCTTCCCATTAGCTGAACCCAGTGGAAGTCAGATAGCCAATGTGGTGTGATCTGATTCCAAGGAAGAGCATTAAATGGACTTGGGCAAGAGGACAAAGAGAGGCCAGCTAGTGCATCTGCTATCTATAAATTTTCAAGGTTCTTGGGTGCACACACACTCCCACATTCCATTCATTTAACCATTCTTGTCAAGTGCTACCATGTGAATAATGGAGATAAAAGCTGCTGGAGGCAGAGTACTTAGCTTTGGAGCTGAAATGATGAGTGAAACGAATGTTGCTTTTACCCTCATAGGCCTTCTAGACTAGTAAGAAAGACTAAATAAAGCAAATAATCTACAAAACATAATGAGTTCCATGTTAAGGGAAGTCAGAAAGCTGTAGGAGTACAGGGGACAGGCAGAGAGGGATATGGGTACAGTGATATTCAAGAAGAGTCCCAAGGGCAGTAGCGGACAGCTGCTGATGGGAACTGATGATAGCATTTGAGGTAGGGCAAGAGTGAGTAGAATAGCTCAGAGACACAGGGAAGCAGGGCAGGATTCAAGAAATGAAGTACTTCACAGACCGGCGCATGCTGAGTGAATGAGGAGATAAATCTCCTTAAATTGGGATAACTGAGATCCAGTGCATCCAGAGCGATTTTTGAAACTTCAGAAAAACCTCATCAAAACTTTTGGATTATTCCTCCCTGGCTTTGGGATCCACGCCTAGGGTCACACAACACAAAACACTACACCACTGACCAACTGTTACTCCAGCCTCACCTCTCACCACTTCTCCATTCTCCAGGCTACAAGAATACCAAACTCCTCTCAGACCGAGGAACTTGGCACACTGATGCCCCTGGGCCTTGGCATCTGTGTTCCCTCTACCAGGAATGGGAAGGAGACAAAGTATAGACAGGTGAGAGATGACTCTAAGGCCCCATAGCTGCATGCACCCCGAATTTCAGGGACATCCACCTCTTACCATCGCTACAGGTGTTTTAATTTTGGAATTGCTAGGCTCATGCGGTAGGCACATGTTTCAGCTTAAGTAAAAACTGTCCTCTGTATCTGCTTGTGCTTCTTCTTCTACCTGAAATTTCCTTTTCAACCATCTATTTCAGAAAAAGATGTGATAACATCTGTACAAATGGCATAAAAGGGTGTCAGAGCAAGGTAAGTGGATGACCAATCGGTTGTAGCCAAAGTTGGAAATAGATTAGGGAAGGAATTTGTGTTAGCTTTTCATCACTACTATATAATGAAACACTTGACACAGGGTAATTATCAAGGAAAAAGGTTTTATAGCTCACAGGTTTGAGGATGAAAATTTCAGTAACATAAGCTCAGTCTCAGTGAAGGCCATTTGTTTTAGTTACTTTTCTCATTGCTGAGACAAAATATCTGACACTCAAAGTTAAAGGAAGAAAGGTTTATTTAGTTCACAGTTTATAGAGGTTTCAGTCCATAACTAGCTGTTTCCAATGCGGGGTGACTTCATGAAGGTGAGCAATTCATGGCAGGCAGAAGACAGCGAAAGAAACAAAGAGAGGAAGGGACTAGCCTCTTTTCCTCCCTCATATTGTATGCAGGTTACCTGCCCTAGGGCATTGTAGCGCTCACACCCTTAATCCTAGCAATGGGCCATGAATCAATCACAAACTCTAGATTCAGCCACCTATGAAAAGCCTGTTCCCCATGATCACATAAGACATCCAAACACAAACCATAATACTATCGGCCACAATAGATGCTGTGGGAATGCACACAGAGGCAAACAGATTACAGCTTGGCACTGGCAGCATGGAGCAGAGAGGGAGTAGGACTTCTACACCGATCCTCTGGTATAAACTATAACAACAGAACAACAGAAATACCACCCAAGAGTATACTCCCAAAGACCCAATAACCTTTCATAAGGTTCACCTCTTAGAGACTCCATCATCTTGCCACACCACCACTCAATGGTCACCACTCCAATCACATGAACCTTTGTGTTACTTTGTTTGTTTGGAGGATGGGAGAGAAAGGGAGAGGAAGGAGGAGAGGAGGGCACAGAGAGGAGGAGGTAAGGAGGGGGAGGGGGAAGAGAGAAAGGGAGAAAGGGAGGAGGTCTGTAATCAAACTATATCCAAACCATAGAAATGTTGATACCACTGGGGCTCAGAATGAGAAGCAAGTACCGAAATGGTGCCCACAGATTTAAGATGGAACCTGTGCAATGAGGAATTTGCAGGTGACGTTAGATTTAAATTCTCATATCCAGGCTTCCTCAGCATTGTTTTACCCTTGCTGGAAAGCTGCAAGTCTGGGTTGCTTTTGCCTAACCAAAATGACTTGTCCTCTCCATTAACATTCAGTAACACATGAAGATAGTTTGCTGCATTATGTGGACCACTGTACCCTCCATAGACTGGTAACTGAAGCACAAACTGACATAAACTATTTTGAAAGAACTTTTATGGTATGTATTAAGAGCTTCCACAATGACTACATTCTTTAATCTAGGAATTTCATTAATAGTATGCTAGTACATGAAGAAAATGTTATGTGCTTCACATGTATTAAGACAGTTAAAATTCATCAAACTCTATGAAGTACATACTATTATCATTCCCAGTTTACTGGTGAGAATAAAAGAAAAGAAGAATTGTTATGTTTTGCCCAATTTGCACAGCTGTTAATTTGAAGAACTAGTATTTAAACTAATATTTAAACTGAGGCAGTCTGATTTCAGAGTTGGCACACATTAATACCAAACCACTTTGCCTCTATTTATATAGGCAGATATGTGGGTTAAGATTTATGCATGAAGATATGCATTACCACATTATTTATCCTAGAGAACATTTTGATACTTTTAAAGATATATTAACTTGCAACAGTGTATACAGCTCTTAAAAGTATTTGGTGCAATTTTTAAAATAAGTACATTGTGTAATCACCACCCAGATCAATTTATAGGACATTTCAGTACCCCATGAACTCTCATGGCCTCTTCTTCATCAATAACTGAGTATTCACTAATTTCTTTTGTAATAGACATTTTGCCTGTTCTTATAAAAAAATTGAAACTCTTTTGTGACCAATTCATTAAACTTAAGGTTTGTAAGGTTTATTGATTTTCTGGTGTGTTTAAATAGTTTGTTCTACTACAGTGTTTTATTCCATTGTACAAGTCTATTCTTCTATGAAAAATGCTTACATTATTTCCAGTTTGAAGCAAGTATAAGGATATGCATTTTCTTTTACCTTAATAAACATTAGGGTTGGAATTGCTGTGTCTATTTTAGTTGATAATGAAAAACAGTTTTCCAATTCCAACAGTTTTCTCATTAATATATGAGAGTTTAAATTTTGCATATCCTTGACAACACTTGATATAGTCAGTCATACTGATTTTCTGATAGATTTGTGGTGGAATTCAAGTGTGGTTTTTATCTGGAATTTCCTTTATAACTAATTTTCCCTATAAAATTAGGCACCTTCCCATGCACTTAGCTGTATGATTGATTTTTTAATGAAGTATCTGTCCGAGTATTTTGCCTTTATAAAAGTGGACTGCTTGTGTTATCTAACTGCTTATTGGAAGGAACTACTTATACATTCTGGGTATAATATATTTGTTGCACAAGTGCACTATAAATACTACCTTTCAGTCTGTGGTTTTTCTATTTGGTTTTGTTTATTTGTTTGTTTGTCTTTTTGAGATAGGGTCTTGCTAAGCAGTTCAGGTTGGCCTTGAGTACACTTTGTAGCCCAGGCTGGTCTCGAACTCACAAAAATCCTCCCAAGTGTTGGTATGACAGGCATGTCTCACCACACCTGGCTTGTTTTTTAATGAAAAGAAATTCCTAACATTAATAAAGTCGATTTTATCAAAGTTTTAAAAGATTTTTATGTTCTATTTCAGATATCTTTCTTCATATCAATGCTAGTTTATTTATTTTTCTATAATTCTCCTATAAACTTGAATGTTTTAAACATTTCATTTAGAATTTTAACATTCTTTAATTTGCGTGCATAATGTAAGGTAGGGATCAAGATTCCTTTTCCCTCCCACATCTATATTTAAATGTGCTGCAACATTTACGAAAAGACTTGTCTTTTTCCTAATGAGTTGAATAGTGTAAATCAAGTGATTGTATATGATGTCTATTTCTGGACTCTATAATTTCTTCATTTTTCTAAATTAGCATCAACATGATATGTACTGTTTTAATTTCTGTAGTTTTATAAGTCTTGAACTCTGTTAAGGTCCTGTAGCTTTGTTCTTCTTAAAGATTATTTCAACATTTTCGATGCTCAATGATAAACACATGGCTAGGAAAATTATAGTATCTCCATAAAAGTGTAATAGTATGTATTCACAAAATCAAATTTTTGAATGATGTGGGGAATCACAAGAGATACCACCAAATGAATAGAGAAAGACACTGATTTGTAAAACTTGTCTGACCTACTTAAGAAAATAAAAAACAAAAGAGAAAAAGATGAAAAGTAGGTATATAGAATGTCAAATGTGGCTCTCTTCAAAGTGAAACTGCAAGTATCTGTTTCTGTTACTTTCTTGTGCCATCTCAGACCAGTTCATTAGCTTCTTTGTATTATGAGGTGAACTCTTTGAACTGCATGTTCCATACTTTCTTGCTGTCTGCCATTCCATCACCATTAGTCAATGGAAAGTACCAGAAAGAGATTGGTGATAGGAGGGACCTGAAAGGCAAGGTATTTCTCTACCTCTCTCTGTCTGCAAAGCAGCATTGATAGACTGGCTGTATCTTCTGAATAGTTCCATCTCAGCTAGGTGTGGTGATGCATGCCTGTAATACCAGCACTCGGGAGGCTAAGGCAGGAGGGTCATTGTGAGTTTGAGGCCAACCTGGGCTACAAAGTGAATTCAAGACCAGCCTGAACTGCATGGTGAGACCCTGTCTCAAAAAGACAAAAAAAAAAAAAAAAAAAGTTTCATCTCCCTCTGTAAGGCTCTCAATTCTTGGTTCTAATAACATGATTATTTTTCTTCATCTTGGCACTCTCAAGAATGACAGTGAGTCTCTGTGTTGCTTCTCCTTTGCTTAACATTTAACCCTCCCAAAACATACAGAATGAACTTCTCATTATTAAATTTTTCCATTGAATTAGCATGGAATAATGGTACTTGGACTGATCTGGAAATTATTTTCTTAATTGTATTTTTCTACATTTTAAAAAACTGGCTCACCTGTATATGGACTGGATGTTGTGGCATGTGTAAATGATAAGTCACAAGGCAGCTAGCCCCCCTTGTGGGAAAACTTTAACTCTCAATATTTCTCTCCTTCCCTTACCTGTTCCACTTCAGTTCCCCTCAGCCACAAAAGCTACCCCCGCTCTCATCTGCCTTGGCAACTCACTAGCGCTGGTTGCTCTAATCCACAGACACCTCCCCACCCCAACCCCCACTCCTGCTCAGGCTATTCTAGCCCTCTGACACCCACCCTGACTCTGACAAACTCACCTCGCTCGGGCTATTCTGGCCCAAGGCTACCTGCTCCCCCCACCAAAAAAGAGCTTCAAAGCCCACACTTTGCTCAGTTTGCTGCTGCCTTGGTCTGCTAGGCAGCTTGCTACTCTGTCCACTCCCCCCAGTAAAGACTTCTTTCATGTCAGAAGGTCTGGTCTGGCTCCATGTGGGTCTCAGTTCTATCATATATATGTGTATATATTTTTTTCTTCCAGTTTTTACTAAAGACAACAGAATCAAGCACGTGATAACTAATAGTCATTGAGCATCTACTCTGGGGCACTTACAAAGCCATTGATGAGCTGGTTACAGATATGTGTGTTAGATGCTGTGGGTACAAAACACTGGATGTAGTTATGTAGTTGCCACTGAAGCTTTTTTCTGACCTAGGATACTGAGACAGAGGAAAGAGAGAGAAAGAGAGAAAGAGAGAGAGAGAGAGAGAGAGAGAGAGAGAGAAAGAGAGAGAGAGAGAGACATATATACACACAGACAGACAGAGACAGAGAGACAGACAGGCTGAGTCTGGTGTGATTTGCCATCAGTATAGCTGTTCTTTATCGTGGGTCTGGAGGGAGCAGCTCCCTCTTCCCAGCACATTCAACTGCTTTTACATCAAGGGTCATAAGGGTCACCCATAATGGTCACTGGCCAAGAAAAGTATGGCTGCTTTTATTAATTTATTTTTCAGAAGTTAAGGGAAGGTAAGTGAAATTCTACAGATCAAGGGAAAAAGGTTGTGGGCATAAAGCAGTTGCCAGCAGGATGTTTCCAAGGGCTGGAGTCCCCAGGCCCTCTGTTCCTTCCACTCCACATGCCTTTGAGGGACCCGAGGACTCAGTTCCTCACTTTCAAAAGAGGTTGCTCTGAGAGACAGCACGGTGATATATGGAGAACTCAGAGGGCTCCTCAGGCTCTCTTCCACACAAAAGCTGGGTGACCTGAGTGTGTTCCGTATTTCTTCGAGCTTCAGAGGTTCTACATCTTCAAAGCGGGGGTAATGGCACCCACCTAAAGGAACTGTCTGTAAATCTACATTGTGGTTTTTGTGTTCTAACTTCTCTGAATCCCTGGGGAGAAAGGCCAAATGCTTTCATAAGACATACAATGCCCCCCTCTCTCCCTGATCTTCTGATTTTCTGACAGGAATCTCCTGTAGGGGTCCTGTGATCCGGCTGCCCCTCAGGAATGGTGTGTTTCTCTCAGTGCGGGCTCACAGCCCTCATTCTTTTGCACAAACAATTCTCTTTCTCCCTTAGCGAGCTGGCAAACTCTTCTTGCTTGAAAACTCAACTGTGACTTCCTAGCTAAAGTCTTCCTTTATATCCTGCAGGCCTAATTAAGTGTGGCTTTGTTGCTAATCCATTTCATATATGTAAACCTCCCACTTACCACATATGATTGTGCATGTATCTTTCCAGAGGGACTAAGAGTTCCTTTACTATGAATCTGTTTTTTCAGTGAGTAAACTATGGGTTGTCCCATAGTGAGTGATGAGTAGAGGTAGCTTGAGTAAATAAATACAATTTCAAGAGCTTGGAGCCAAATTATTTCTGATGAAATACTTCTGATGAAATTTAGGGAGTAGCAGAAAGCTAAAAATGAGATATGATTCTAATTCTGGCTCTTATCTCAGTAATTCACCTCATCTTTCTCAACCTTAGTTTTCTTGTTTTTCATTTTGTTTTTGTTTTGTTGTTGTCGTTGTTAAAGTATGGGGTATTGAACCTAAGGTTTCACTCATGCTGCTAAGTGAGCAGCTCTACCACTGAGCTACATCCTCATTATTTTTTATTTTTTTAGTTTCAAAAAGGATCTTGGTTATTTGCCCAGGTTGGTCTTGAACTTGCAATCCTTCTGCCTTATCCTCTCATGTGGCAAGGGATGCAGGCACATGTTGTAATGTCTTGCTTCTTTTATTTTTATTGTTTTTTCTGGTACTGGGCAGTGAACCCAGGGCCTTTGCAAAGAGTTACATCCCCAGCCCTTTTTGTTTTTATTTCAAGACAAGGACTCACTAAGTCTGGTCTCAAACTTGCCCTCCTCCTACCTCAGCCCCCCAAGTAGCTGAGATTACAGGTGTGTGACCCTCTATCTGATGATTTCCTCATCTTAAAACTTCATAATCCTTCCTAGCACAAGTGTTTTCTGATTATCCCTCTCTTGTGAGGGATGGCTGAGGTAACAGACTCATATCTGAAGGCAGTTATAAATATCCAGAGTACAGTAATGACAGAGATACTCTAGTAGAGTGGAAAGGGTGTCAGATTAGTCTAGAAAAATCTACCATAGGTTTAAGTCTTTTCTCTAGTGCTTCCTAACAACTATGTGATTTTGCCCAGATGAATTCTTTTGGTACTTTATTTTTCTCATTTGTAATTTGGGGAAAATAAAGCCTTAGCAATGTTTCCTTCAAGACTGTATGGGTAAAATACTTAAAACTTTAACTCTACCAAAAACAGTATTGTTATTTTGTTTATTACTTGTTTCACTAATTTTGACAATTAAGAAATTGACCTCAAAACTAAAAGGGATTTTTGGCAATGATTGTTTAAAAGGCTCCTTGATGTTAAATTATGAGAAAGGAAATTACACTCTAAATTTTTTAGTCAAGGTTTTTACAGTATTCATCCTGCCAACTGCTTGATTGCTCAGCTGTAGCCTTCAACTACTTCAGCTTTGAAATCAGGCATGGATTACATTACATTTGGATGGAAATTATTCAGTGGTGAATTGTTTCATTAACAGGGGTTGAATCAAACAAAGACAACAGATAATGAAGATGACAGATAATGTTAGCTGTATGATAATAATTTGTCAGTGATGCTGGGATGCTGCAAGAGGGATCCTAAGCCTCAGAGAAGCTGATATTTACAGGAAGTTCCTAACAAGTTCTGTTCTGGAGGAATTATCTGTAAGTCAGAATTTTTCCTAAGTCAGCAAAATGAGTCTTATACAGTACACCTGTGAAGTTCACAATTCGGATGTTCATGAGTCTGGAACTTACTGTACCTGCTCCAACAAAGCAACATTTCCTCATCAACTCTCTCTTTGTGGGAATAAGCTGAGGTGCCAACTGTGTGTCTCTAAAGTCCATATATACATAGATGCTGTTTCATGACTCATGATCCAGCCCCCCTAACACACACACACACACACACACACACACGCACATATATAAATGTGCATGTCTATGTGGGTACACACAGAATGTATGGGTGTACATATATTTCCAATCTTGAGTATATGTATATTTATTTCAGATTACTAAATCATTTGTGATATGATTTTAAACTTCCCACAATAAAAATTGGCTGGAGCCCAGCAACATGAAGCTGAACTTGGGCAACAGGAGCCGCCACTGGGCACATGCAGAGCCACCCCCAGGGGCGGTTCCACCACAGCTTGCAGAGCTGCCACTGGGTGTGCACGGAGTCCCGCCATGGGGTGCAGGGCCACCTCTGGTCACTGTCCCACCGTGGGCCATGTGTGAAGCCGCTGTTGACCATGTGGTGATGCCATGGGGGGGGTGGAGTCACTGTGGGACCTGCGGGGCCATGTAGTTCTGCCACACAGTGCGCACGGAGACACCTTGGGCCCTGCGGTCCCGCCTCTGACCCGGGATCCCTCTCCCTCTGCCGCCACCCTCAGTGCTGGCCTTCCAAGATGCTCAGTGTGCAACCTGGAAGAGGAGCAACAACAGTCATGGGTCAGTGAAAGCAGCCAGGTCAGTGATAAACTGGAGGGCTGAGGCTTACTAATAATATGAGCACTGAGAGGGACTAAATACTGCTTGCAAATACGAACTTTCTATCAACCCATAGAGACAAGATATACGAAAAACAGCAGTCTCAGAGATCAAGAGATGACAAAATACTCCACACAGAAGACCTGAGAAACTCCTTCAATTGTCTCCCAAAACTAACGACTAAACTTAGTACACACCCTGAACTACTTCAGTGAGCAGAAGTGGGGGAGACTTCATACCACTTGTGCCCAGCATCAAACGATTTGAAATGAGAATTGAAACCTCACAAGGAGGAAATAAAACTCCTTCCTTAAAAACAGCTTGGGCGACCACCATGGTGCCACTAGAGGAAGAGGAGGAGGAGGAGAAAGAGGGAGTCCCCACTCCACACACCCTCAGCCCACTCCCTCATTCCTACGCTCACAGCTCCAGCTTTGGGAGCCCGTGCTCACGGAAGCCTCCCGACTCGGCAAAAGGAGGGTGAAATTCTGAGAACTGGGCCAAAACTGGAGCAGAGAAAGCCCAGTCTGGAAGGTGACCAGGAAAATAGCAGAAAAGGGTCCTCCCAGAGGATCACCATCCAGACACTGAAATAGAACAACACAAAAATGACAAGAGGGAGAGAAGTGGGTCCCCTGGTACCAGGAAGGTTTAGAAATAAGAATCAAGCTGGGGGGCTCCCTGCAGGCTACATAGGGGCACTGAGGACTTGGACTGGGCCCCTGGGAGCACCTCATCAGGTTAGAGTCTCGTGGTCTGTAGGGATGACCCCAGGCATTCGACTGGGGCCCCAGGAACGCCTTGTTGGGGTGGAGCCTGGTGGTCTGCAGGGGCGAACCCACAGGCTGGTCTGGGTCACCAGGAGAGCCTCGCTGAGTCAGAGCCCAGCAGTGTGTGGGGGTGACCCCAAGCATTTGGCTGGGCCCCTGGGAGTGCCATGTTGGGGCAGAGCCTGGTGGTCTGCAGGCATGCCCCTCTGGAGCCAACCAAGACTCTGGGAGCACCTCCGGGCAGAGCCCAGTGGAGACCCTGCAGACTGGTCCAGGCCCTCGGGAGTGCCTCATTGGGGTGGAGCCCGGCAATCCACGGGGGCAACCCCACAGACCAAACAGGGCCTCTGGGAGCGCCTTGCTGGGGTAGAGCCTGGCAGTACTCAGGGGAAACCCTGAGGACTCGGCCAGGTCCCCGGGAGCGCCTCATTGGGGCAGAGCCTGGTGGTCTGTGGGGGTGACCCCACAGACTGGCCCAGGTTCTCAGGAGTGCCTCATTGGGGCAGAGCCCAGCTGTCCGCAGGGGCAACCGTGAGGACTCAACTGGGCCCCCAGGAGAATCTCGCTGGGGCAGAACCTGACGGTCTGCGGGGGTGACCCCCAGGACTTAACTGGGCCTCCAGGAGTGTCTCACAGGGTCAGAGCCTGGTGGTCTTCAGGGTTGACCTCGCGGACTCAACCGGGTCCCTGGGAGCACCTCATTGAGGTGGAGACCAGAGGCCCATGAGGGCAAACCGAGGTCTGGGCTGGACCCCTGAGGGCCTCGAGGGCTTATCAATCAGGTATGACCATAATGTATTTGGTTCTCTGCCTATGTACTGTCTTTGAGGATGGGTGCTTTTCCACCTAGTGCCATAGTAATTTGAGTGCACCCATGTTTGTTACAGCATAATTTGAAGCAGCCATGTGCCTTCCCAACATGAGAGCCTGAGGAAATAAATAAACCAAAAAGTGCAGTTATTATCAGAGAGAAAAAGGATTGATTAGGTGGGAGAACAATGGAGATGAGGGTGGAGAAAACTGTTTGATTAGTCGAATGTGCCATTATTTGCATAACTGAGTAACAAAAGTGAAGACATCATTTTGTAATACAGCATCCATTTTTAATTGTCCAATATCTGCTCTATAATTCTGTGTTTCATCATTGTTGCATTATTTTGGTTTATAACTGAGTAAGAAATGCGAAGAGAACATTATGTAATAGAGCATGCATTGTTACTCCCCTACTATCTTCTCGATAATTGTGCATTTCCTTCATTGTTTTTGAGATAACTAACTAATGTGAAGATGATATGTAAAACAGCATTCATTATTAGTCCTCTACTATCTTCCCCATAATTTGTGTACTTCCTTACTGTTTTTGTGTCATTTGAGTTTATATTCTTTTATCTTTAAAATGAAAATAAATAAGTAAGTAAATAAAAATTTGCTGATTGTGTTTGCTTTATACATTTTAGTCAATATTAGATAAACATGTTTATGATTATTTTATCTTCTTAGGGGAGGTTATTTTTATTATAATGTGTTAAGCTTTTTTGTATGAGAGCTTTTTGCCCATAAATCATTTTTTGTTTTATAACTATATTATAGTTACCAGTTTTATTTTGATTTGTACATTTTATTAAATGGTCCAATCTCTGGACCACTTTGTTTTGGATATGTCTCTTTGTGATGTTTATAGCTGAGTATTTGAAGAATACAATGTAGATCACTTCTGGGAAGGTGGAAGAGTAGTGAGTAGCAAAGAAATATAGCAATGTGAGGAGGAGAAGGAGAAATGTTGGTCCCTGGGTCCCAGAAGGATCTCAAGTGAGAATTGAAGCTCATGGGGAGAGTGACAAGAGAGATTTCACTGAAGAAGAAAGAGGTGGCAGGTAGCACTTTCTTCCTGAGCCTGGACTCACTGTGTGGGAGGGGCCCAAACCCACAGATGCACAGCAATTACTGGTGTACCACGGAGAAACATACCAGAGGAATGGAGCGGTGGACACAGTGTGCTGCAGTAGTCATTGATCTATTCCTGCTTAGACATCCCCCAGGAGAGAGTGACTGGCTGGGAATCATCTTGGAGAGGTGCCAACTAAGCTCAGAAATCAGAGCAACTGCTGGCTCCATCTAGCAGCTTCCAGTGTTGGGGTAAAGGAGCTGAAAGTCAGTAGGAAGTCAGAGAGCCAAGTTTGAGTTGTCAGGGAGTCAAGTTCAAGCCACAGGATGTACAGACTACTGCAGGCTGAAAGAATTTGATTCTGCCTCATGGCCAGAAACCTGCCTAAACTTTGGTGGGACTAAAGGTATAGGATTGCTGTGATTGTCCAATATCCCACCATAAAGCTACAGCTGGTTTGTTGGGATTAATCAACTTGAATCTGGACTCTGTCTGCCCACCATGTTGTCTACCAATGACAGCAGAAACACACCTCAAAGTGGGTATTATCTTCCTTTTTTCATTCTCCATTTTCTCGCTTTGTTTTCTTCTTGCTTGTTTGTTCTTATTTTTATGAGTGTGAACATGGTTTCTAGTTTTTTGTTGTTATTCTGCTCTGTTCTTGTTTTTAATTTCTTCCTTTTCTCTTTCTCTCCTGTCTTCTTCACCAGTTTCCCAAAGCTTAGATGATCTTCCTTTGTCTTCCAGCCTTGCTTATAACCTCTTTTTCTTCTTCTATTTCTTTATTTTTCCCCCAATCCCTTTAAATATTAAAACAGCAACACTATATCTTCTGAAAGATAGAATAGGTATAACTCTTAAAGACATTGATGTAGGCAAAGACTTTATGAACAAAACCCAATTACACAGAACAACTATGACAAAGGATCAACAACAGATGTCTCATTTTATTACAAAGCTTTTTCACGGCAAGAGAAATCACCGAGAGAGTGAAGAGACAACCCATAGCGCTGGAAAAAATTGTTTCCAGGTTTTCCTCAAAGGACTGATATCTAGAATATATGAAAAACTCAAAAAATCAGACCCCCCAAATTTAAAGATCCAACCCAAAAATAGGCATCTAAAATAAATAGACACTTCTCAGATAAAGAAGCAAACATGGCAAATAAATATATGAAAAAATGTTCAACATCAATGGTCATTTGAGAGATGCAAATTAAAACAGTGCTGAGATTCCATTCACTCCAGACACATGGTACTTGCCTAGTATGTGTAAGGCCCTAGATTCAATCCCTAAGTATTGCACCCCCTAAAGGAATCAAAATATATGAAAAAGAAATCAGGAATATTTATAGATAGAGGAAAGACCAAGTGAGTACAGTGCAAGATAACTACCTTCAAGCTGAGGAAAGAGATATCAGGAACATCAGAAGACAACCTACCAACATGTTGATCCTGATATTTTAGTTGACAGAACTGTGAGAAAATCAGTTTTTGTTGTTTAAACCAGTCAATGTGTGTATCTTGAAAGGCAGTCCTAAACCACTAATCCAGTTTTAAAGGATGTGATAGAATTTAAAAATGTAAGTCATATCTATTCTCTCTCAGCATATTGAAGATTTCTTTGTGTTCTGGCAGAGATGACTGCTGTAAGTTACCTGCTATTAGCCTCACTGCTGTTCTGTGATAGATGATCTGTCTCTTTTCTCTAGTGGCTTTAAAGACATTATTTGTATCCATAACACCATGAACTTTTATCTAATTATCTTTTATCTAATATTATTTTTATCTTTTGGCCCTCTGGTTTGTTTAATCTGAAAATAATGGTCTACTTTTCATTTTGAAAAATCTAATCCATTATTTTTTCAAATGCTGATTTTTGCACCCTTCTCTAGAAATAAGCTACCAGACTATAGCTTGGCCTAGGTCCTAGTTTCACAGCTACTTTTCTCCCTCCTCAGCTTTTTAGAAACTACAACCCTGGACAATTGGTGGTATGACATTAAGCCATTTTCATGGATAGGAGAGTCCTGCTCCAAACTTTCAGCTTTAATGAATCAGGTTTGGGCAGTACCCTGACATGTTTAGTTTTTATTGCCCAGAAATTTAACTGTCAGCTGTCTCAACTGGCTAGGTGAAGAGCCTAGTGAGCTATAATTTTGTTCTTGATTATTGCTGTTTTTTGTTTTATTAATAGGCTAGAGAAATGCCTATATTTCTTTAAAATCATGATTTTCATAAACTTTTTATTTTAAAATACTTCTGGACTTACAGAAGCGTTGCAGAGACAATCCAGAAAGTTCCCTGTATACTTTTCATCCAGTTTCTCCTAATATTAACATTTTATCTGACACAGATAGGTTTTTAAAATTATTTTACTTTTTATAGTTTACCCCTTATTTCTGTGTATTTGGCAGTCAAGGACAGTGAAAGCATGAACTCACTGATCCATCTTGACCACAAGCGCTTGGCCAGGCCCACTGACTAACCACGTAAGCATCCATCCATTTAGCCAACACTTATTTATTAAGGACTTGTATTGTACAAAATACTGTCCTAGGCATGAAGGACATGGCAAAAAACAAAAATATATGCCCTTGTGTTGTTAGAATGTTGGCACTGGAGGTAAAAACAATAAAATATATAAAGTGTGTTATAATGTGATAAGTGCTAATCAGTTAAATAAAGCATGTTAAAAGGAGGAACATATTAGAGGCTTCTGAGAATGTGTCTGCAGTATTAGACATGGCAGTTGGGAAGGCCTCACTGAGAGGGACGATTAAGTGAAGACCCAGAAGGATGTGATGATGAGCCATTCAATACTTGTCCTCAAAATGACCTTGAGAACCATGAACATATAAGCACAAAGAAAGTGCAGTTGAGAACAACTGTGCACACAGCCAGTAAGTGGAAGAACCGTGACTTATCACAGTAGAGTCTTCCTGAGCTCAGAGCCTGTGTCCATATCTCGATGGATAAGCCTAGGCGCCTCAAGAGATGCATGCATTCCTTCAGAGTACATTCCAATTTGGTTACTCACGTAATTTAGTACTAAGCCATGGTGTTCTCATAAACCTTTCAAGAAAACCCTAGAAATCTATTTACAGAGTACTTGAGGTTTTTCAACAAGATGCTTTCATTGCACTAGCTGAGCTTCATAAAATACAACTTTGACCTTTCTAGTCAGTGGTCTAGGAGCTTGCACAGTCACGGCCAGCCAGGGAGGCAGCCAGCAACTCTGTGTGTCTGTCAGCTTCCACACCATTAGAAAAGCTAATAATTCTCTCTTAAGAGTGTTTGTTCTTATTTTGCTACTTTTGGGCACTTATATCATCCACTTTTATCAGAATATATCATGGAAAAGGAGCTTTTATGAGCAAGTCCTACTGATTCTTAGGAAGTGGAGAGACTATTTATATTGTAGAAGGTTTGGATTGAAGGAGAATCTTAAAAGAATGTAGTAATGTGAACTTGTACCCAAGAGGAGGTCTCCTAGGCTCCCTTCAGTACCTGTCAGACTCTTCTGGAAAATCAAAACTTGGATCTTGAGCCTGATCCTTAGGACAATTTGGAGTCAAGTCTTGGATGATGACAAGGCAGTTGCCTACTCAGCTCCTACCCATCCCACAAGTGGCTCTTCTGGTCCAGGAGGACAAATGCAGATTTCTTCTAGAGGAAGTGGTGCCCTTTCCCTATCTACCTTTGCATATATTTATTCACTGTGCCACAGTCTCTGCTACCCCTTGCACCTTAGTCCTTACTTCTCACTTTCATTATCTCGTGTTCTTATGTTTTAAATAGTCCATGCTAGTTTTTATTTCCAGGAACTCATCAATGAGTGTAGTTTTGTTCCACAGAGTTCCTTGACTTAAATGAAAAGCCTTTTCTCTTACTCCTGCATACCAAAGAATCACTCCCTGCTCAGGGGCTCTCTAATCTTCATGTCTTCCTAAAACTTCCAGTTAAAATTAATCCTTTCTGTTTCTGGTTTCCACAGGAAAGGAGGAAGAACATTAAGAGGATGAGAAGAAAGGTGAGGGGAAGCAGAGGAAGAAGGGGATAAGGGAGAAGAGAAAGAGGAGGAGGAGAGGAATAGGAGGAAGAGGAAGGAGAAAAGAAAGGAAGAAAAGAAGACAAGAAAGGGGGATACTGCTGCATGGGTCTTTACACGGTTTGCCCTCAATAGGTCCAAAGGGATGACTTTCCCCTTTTATCTCAGCACTGTGTTTTGCCTAAATATCTACTAAATTCTTGTTTACTCAGCAGAACAGATGAACATTATTAGCAATGAGCACAATAATGATTAGTGTGAAATAAATGAAATTCTCCCTAAGTGCTAGGAACCACTGGTCTTCTAAGTAGATGAAATGGTCCTACCATAATCTTATCTTGTTCACTTGGGTCAGAGATCCCTTCTTTTCCTTTTCTTTTTCTCCATTTCAACTTTCACTCTATGCAGTAGCTCATATATTATTGAATATTTTTAAAGTCACTGGGAGGTGGCTTCTGCATCTTATCGAAACTGTGTATTACACCAGGGTTAAGGGTAATAAGCATTAACTCTGGAATCAATACTTTCACCCACTGCAAAGTCTTTCACTTAGCAAAAGAAATCTGTTTTAGAAATCAAGTAACATGTTCCTTTCCATGTGTTAAAATGTAGATAATGTCTCCCTTATTGTCTTTTATAAGAATTAAAAGTGATAATAAGTAAGGACATTAGTACAAAGACTAAAAATAAAAGGTCTAATTGCAATAAAACAGTTAGTGATGACCTTGTATCCTAAAGTGACATCAGTGAGGAGCTCCTCTTTGTGGGTTCCCGTGCAGCTCCTGTACCTAAAGCACATGAGCAGTTCAAAAGAGGATGTTCTGCAGTTGCTTGAGTCTCTTGCAGAATCTGGCTTTCAATGGAGAGTGAAAAACTTGGATCTTGGGCTCTTTCAGAACTGGTCAAAGTGATTGCCTCTTTCTTGTCTTGGCTTTTTCCTTTTCCAAGCAACTGAGGATGGTCTGTTTCTGATGATGGCTCTCAACCACCTGTGGGGAGAAAAGTTCTGACAAATGAGGGAGGGCAAGTTCTCAAGGGAAGTACAATAGTGGTGTTCTATGTTTTAAATGTTTTTAAATTTTGAAATAATTTTAGATATACAAAAGAGTTTCACAAACATAACAAATAATGCCCCTCTTGTATCCAGGTCCCCCTTCACCGGCCATCAGTTACTGCACTCCTGAGAGAACACTGGCATGTTAGTGTATAACCGTAGCCCTAACACAGATCCTTCCAGTTGTTCCACGATTCTGGTTTTTACGGTCTTCCCTCTAATCCAGCATCACAGGCTATATTTCATTGTCATGTTGCCTTAGTTTTTTTAAACTGGACCATTCCCTGCATCATTTTCAACTGGACCTATGTAAGGTCTTGATGTTTCCTCATAATTAACTCCTTACACATTTTTAGCAAGCATACCACAGAAAGGATATGTGTACTTCCCAATGCACTTTGTTAGGAGTCATATGATGTCTGTTTAGGCCAGTAGTGCTGATGCTGTAATGTCTTTGATGGTAACTTATTACAGTCACTTTTGTGTGGCTAACAATATCCCAGACATGGTCATTGGAAGCCTTTTCAAGTTGCCTTCTGAATCTTTTTAAGATGTTCTTACATAGTTTGCTTGCTTGTTCTTTCTGAAGGTTGTATTAAGGTTGTTGCAAAACAAGAAGATACAACTTCTGTAATCCATTCTCATGAAGTTAAACAGCTTTTTCGGTGACCTTGCCCTTTCAATGCTGGTGACTTAACTGTGCCCACACACTATTATATAAAGCCTGTATGTAGGTGTTTTCCAGGTGGTGTTTGTATACATTTGATTTTTCAGTGACCACTACATGGTCTGACATTACTAGCCCTCTATTGGTAATGTCTTTGATAGGATTTAATAGGAACTGCAACAACATAATTCCCTGTGGTCTAAAACATGTCTTTTCTACATTGTTCCCACACTGGATTCTATTTAATTAACATTTTATTTTGCATTGCAAGATCCTGATGTACATCAGGAGGTCACTACCCAGCCATTTATCTTTTAAAGTAACTGGACTTCTTGTTTTTTTAAAGTCCTATCAGGTTAAAACGGTTAGCAATTTTTCTCCTTACAGTGTTCCTTCAGTTTGGGCCAGACGGATAATAGATCAGTGTAGGTTCAGATGCATTACAACATTAGTCATCAATTAGGGTTAAACCAGCGCTGTAATATATCATTTATCTTGCCTGCCATGGCTCTTTTGAACATTTAATTTTTAAAGGCCTCTTAGGTTTTTTTTCTCTCTCCCTAACTGGCCTCCTGTCTCTCTCCTTTGTTTCCAATACAGCTATCTCCTCAAGGAACAATAAAAATTAGATTTGTTTGACCTGCTCTCAGGGTTCATTTCAGTGAGATGGATTTTAATAGCTTTGGCTGGTTGGACAGACAGCTTTTATGTAATATTCCAGACATTTACGCACTGTCTTTTGCTGAGACCTGAGCAGGTGTGTATGTGTGAGACAGAGACAGAGACAGGCAGACAGAGAGAGAGAGAGAGAAAGAGAGAGAGAGACACTATGGTGTCTGGGAGCTACTACAAGCTCCTTACTATTCCTTTTACATCAGATAACTCTCATGGAATTACTTATTCCTAGATATGGAAGGTATCTTGTTAAGAGCAAAAAGTCATTGGTATGTCTTTCTCCCCTAATAACTTTATTTGAATCTCCTGCATTCAGTGTTTGTTGCATTGTTAACATTAACAGAACTTTTTTCTTAAATTTATATTGATTTGGGTTGAAATGGCTTTTCTATTTTTTCCAGATGTGCAACAACACTTTGTTCATGTATATTTTGTTTCAGGGTAAGGCCTTTTTCACATTTCAGTAGGATTAGGGCCAGGAAAGCAAGTGTTGGTGTCACACTACCCACCAGGTAGAAGAGGTAAAGCAGGATTACCAAAATTATTAAATAAAATAATATATAAAATGTTTATATCCAGTGTTTGGATATAATTAATTGCCCATTTACTGTATTCATTCTTATCAATCTTTTATTTATTATTTCCCACATTTATTCAACCTCTGTTGAAACCACACTTGTTGGATATAGATGCTGTAATTCTTGGGTACTTCTAAAACTTTCAGATACGAAATTCACTAATAGTTTCATTCATTTTTTACTCTATTGTGCTTTTATTTTCTTCTAGGAACTTTGCGGAGTGCCAGGATACAGAGATGAATGAGTAGGTCACCGTGTGCAGGCTGTCTGCCTTCTAATGGAATCTCAGCTATGACAGAAGCTAAAGAACATGGAGACAAGGGGAGAGTTGGCTGAGGGCCTAAGAGGAGATTAAATTTGGGAAAGCCCGGGTAGAAGAAAGGACTGCAGCAAGCTGAGGGCTCTGGCTTGTTTTGGCTAGGCTTCTAGTGCAACACACTTGCAATTTCCTGAGGCTGGATGACCCCCACTAGTTCCTTAGTTATTGTCAGAAGCTGTCTGGATGTCCAATACCTGGGTGTGAGCACATGGGCAGGCGGTAACACTCAACCTATGTAGCCTTACACTTAGAGAAGCCTTCAGGCTGTGCTGGAAGAAGAGTTGTGAAGCAGTGACTTGGGGGTTCTTATTTTGGGAAAGTTTTTCACAGGAGAAAGTAGTTAAAAATGAGTAAAATTTATTTTACCATGCTTTAATATGTTGAAAGGATCCTCTTCTCTCTCTCTCTCTCTCTCCCCCTCCTCTCTCTTTCCCTCCCCTCCCCCCCCATACTGGAGATTGAATGCAAGGTGTTCACATTGATTTGGGGAGTCCTTTTTATTCTTTATTTTGACAAAATGCTTTGCTAAGTTACTAAATTTCTCAGGCTGGGTTCAGACTTGGGACCCTCTTACCTCAGACTCCCAGAGATCCAATGAAAGGATCCAATTAACCTTGAGCCTATCAAGAATCTGCTGTTTAAATGTGAGCTTTGAAAAATGTGGGGATTGGATTAAATAAATTTCTGGCTCTGAAAATAAGCCCACAAAATTAGTTAATCACTTGGTGCTCATTCACATAGCTACTAATCTGGCCATCCACGTAGCTCCCTTCAGAGTCATCCAACCATGTTCTCAACATCGTTCCGCCAGGCATTGTGTTGTGTGTCACATTAGGATAACACATGGTTCCAGAGCTGGTGCTTGGGATTGCATTTGCATTTTTCAAAGATGATTTAAATTCTCCTTGACAAAAAGAAGTTATTATAGTGATGATAATAATAATAGATGGTTTTCTCCCAGCCTGACCATATAGCATAAAGCATAAAATCTGTGATGATCAGCTTCTTGCTTCTGATTGCCTTTGGAAAATAGCACTATTGGAAGCAAGTTGCAGTGGTGCACTCCTACAGTTTGTGCTACTTGGGAGGCTGAGATAGGAGTGTCTTTGGGGTCCAGGTCAGCCTGGCAACATAATACATGTGTAGGGGGTGGGTGAAGGCACTCTCAATGGTAGAGTGCTGCCCAGCAAGCACAAAGACCTGGGCTTGACCCATAGTACCTGTCCCCTTCAAAAGAACAACAACAAAAAAACCTTTCAGAACATTGACATAGCATTATCCTATGTCCATTCATTTCAAGAAAACCAAGGCCCTGGTCCTTTCTTCAAGAGAAGAGAATGATAGACTGGGACCAGAAATGGCTCCAATCTTTTAGAGAAGGGGAAAAATTAGGCCAGTTTATTTTTTCTAGGGTTCTTAGTGTTTCTATCCCAGGAGAGGCATGGCCATGCCTGCCTCAATACCTCTCAGACAGGCCAAGAGGATAAACTGTTCTCCTGCTCCTTCACAATGTTCCAAACTCTAGGAAGGAAGGCTCAGCTGACCACCACTTTATGCTGAGACTAAAAGCAAGTCCCTTTTGATCAACAAATAACCCTGACCCTGGACTAAATCATTTATGCACAAACTGGTTGGTTTTACTGAGTTTCGGTTTCCTCATCTGCAAAGGCAGCCATTGCCATATTACAACAAAGCATGGTCGTAAGTATTAGAGACAAAACATAAGTAAAGCTCCAGCACCAGTTCAGACCCTAGGTCAGGCTAACAAGATGCCTGGAGACCTTGGCTATTACTCCAAGGATATTAAGCCCTAACTGTATTGATACAACCATTTTCATCGATATTATACTCACATGGAAGGGAAAAATGCTGTCTGGAGCAAATGATTATTTTTTGGGCACTGGGAATTGAAGTCAGGACCTTGTACTTGCTAGGCAAGCACTGTGCCACTAAGCTATATCCCTGGCCCAGGAGCAAATAATCTTGATCAAGTTTATATTTTTATTAAATATCCATACAGCTCAGTTCACTGCTTCTGATTTTCCTCATTCTATGGAATCAAATATCTTTTTGCAAATTATAGAAAGATGTTTTATTAATCAATCATTTTTCTACCAAACTGAACAGATTATAGCTTCTCTCACTTTGAGTTTTCTTTTGTGAACATTAATTTTACAAAACTCAGTTTTAAAATCTGTTCTTCAAGAAGAATTGGTATTTGTGTTCACAGTAAATAATGCATCAGACCAGGTGCAGTTTTACTGGTTATCAACTTATCTTGTGCCAAGTATTTCTACTATTAGTGTTCATCAAGGAGCAATTACTGAACATGAAAGACTGAGCAGATAAATGGTACTTGCTTTTCTAAAGCAAAGAAGAGCAAGCATTTGGTAGCAAGGAAGAAGTGTGACACATGTCAGAGTCAAATAGTGGGGTCAGCACATTCTACTTCACTCCATCTCTCTCCCACCCCTGGTCCCTGTGGACTGGGCTCCTGGGTTTTGCATTTACCTGAGCCCAACCTGAGCTTGCCTGTTTTGTTGCTTTGTTTTTCTTTGTTTTTGCACAGGAATTATTGGAGAGAAAAGGTACGTTAAAGTGTTTTGTGTGCTTCTCAGGTTCCAAGCTCAATACCAACCTCTTGTTGCTCCTTACCAGCTCATCCCAGCGGGGCTTGTACCTGAATTTGAAAAATAAAAACAAATGCAATAAACAACAGCAACAAAAAACCGAAAACAAAAACTTATTTTGACAGAAACCTTGCTTTGACTACAAATGTGTGTTGAGGATAAGAGGCACAGTGCTGACGGAGAATCTTGGAGTAATGACTGACACTGTGGCCCTGAGCACACAGGAGTTTGTTGCTCTCTCCTCTCTTTTGACTTTTTCCTCTCTGAGGGAGACAGTGTGGCCCAAGGAAAAAGGCCTGGGCTTTCAAATTAGACTGATTTAGGTTAAGACCTTACTTATTCCATTTCTTAGCTGTGTGTTCTTAAGAGTTATTTTCCTCTTTGAGCCTCACATTTTTTTAGCAGTAAGATGAGGAGAAAAATATTTGTTACATCCAAGTGTTATTGCAAAGACTAAATAAAAATACATGTAGAAGATTTGCCTAGGCCCTGGTAAAACATGAAAAACATAGCTCCTTCCCCCATATAGTTTAGGGAGGGACTCAGATAAGAGCAAACCATAATCAAATAAATTATTACAGCTGTAAAGATTGCAATAAAGTGGAGTGCTGTAAGGATAAATAACAAGGGAATGTAATGGTGACTGGGAATATTGTTCAAATAGTGGTATCCAAGGCCATTGTCACCTTTTCATATACATTTTAGCACATATGTGTGTGTTTTAAGTAAGTGCATGGACAGTGGATTCAAGAGTAGTCTTTGGAATTAAGCAGGCGTGGACCAGAATACTAGCTCTTTCACTTATAAGTGCATTTGGCACAATACTTAATTTCTCAGTATCAATTTCTTTTCTGCAAAATGGAAATCACAACCTGTCACCTGGAACTGGCATGAGGACTTTCTTACCCTTTTGCCTACTGCATTAGTATCCTGAAGAAACTAAGGCACAAAAAGGCTAAGCCTGTTCATGGGTGCACACACGGGAGTGATGAAGTATGACAGAATGTTAATGCAAAGATCTGGCTTACAAGGTGATATGTTTTATGTGCACTAGTTTCGTGTTGAGGTAATTTCTCTCACTGGGTTGATTCTCTCTAAGAAAGTACAGAAACTTGCATTAATCCACCCATGTATGCCCAAGACCTATAGAACATAATAGGTGCTCTATAAATGCACCATGAGTAGATGACTGGATTGGACCTGGCAGAGGTAGTCACATTATAGAGGTGGGAGGACTAAAGACCCTCCCCCACCTAGTACCTTCAGAAAGCCTTTCAACACCCTTTATTGCTATGCAGTCTGACAAATGTATGAAATATGGTCCCTTTCCAGCTGCTTGCTCAGTCCATGTCTGGAGAGGTGCCAGCTGCCTATTTCATCAACTTTGAGCAAGCAGTGAGGTAGTTAAGGCTGAGCGGGCCACAGCCAGCTGAGAAAATGGGTAAATATTTTATAGACTATATGGTAAATAAGATGTACATTCAGAGAAACAAGGTGAATCTTTTATAAGCCCAAGTCCCTCTTAAGCCTGCAATTAAATGCTGGTGCTAGAGAAATAAAAGCAAGTCCCAAATCTCCCCTCCTTTCTGGGAATCAAAGGTCTACCCATAAGCTTTAGGTGAGAAATTCAGTCTCTATTTCCTGTTGCTGAACTCCTCAAATTTAGTATATTTCTGTAAAGAAAAGGCCTTTTTCCTTATTCCAGTGTTATTAATAAAAGTATATTCACAAACTCTTTTTAGCTTATATTTGTATATCCTTATATATTTTTTCATGTGAGAGTCTCTATGTAAGACTTTATGTATAAGGTTTATTGCCCCCATAGCAATTCCAGTGAAATTCACTGGAAATATTTGGTGTTTCATTTATTTATTCAGTCCTACTGTGTGACTCTCTAGATGCTATAGTACCATGAGCCTAAAGCATGCGGTCTTGGTTACTTTTCTCTCGTTGCTGAGACAAAATACCCAATGCCCAAATTGAAGGAAGGAACGGTTTATTTAGCTTACAGTTTGTGGAGGTTTCAGTTCTTACTTGGCTGGTTCTGAGGCAGAATGGCAAATGGCAGAGGGCAAACTGTTCACGGCAGCAGAGCACAGCAAAAACCACCAGCAAAAGGGAGGAATGGCTGCAAGCAGCCTCCTTTTCTCCCCTACATTGCGAACAACCTACCCCCACCCAGGGGCCGTAAACCTCTCACACAATCTCCATGCCCTCCTCTTCCACAGGCTCAGGATATATACAAAGTAAGCACTCTGGCTTCCTGCTGAATCACTCAGTTAAACCTCCAGATTCCCCAAGTTGACACAATGTATCAACCATAACACATGCCATCTGATGGAGATGCATGATAAGCAAGAGTTTTAGCTGGAGAGAAATGCTAAGGGAACAATGAAGCAAAGTAAAGGGAAGAGAGAAATCTGGGGGGAGATGTGCTGATGAAAGGTGTTTGAGCAGATGCTTGCAGTGTAGATGGTGGTGAACATATTTCTGTGATGCAGAGGTATCACATTGGAAGCTGTCCTTGGCAGCCCTCTCAGGACCAAAGCTTTCATTCTCTGAGGTTCTAGAAGCTGCACCAGAACTCCCCTCCAGTGGCGAGGTGCTTGTCCCACTCTTCAGCAGCAGTCCAAATCCATGCCAGGATGATGCAGCTCATTGCAGTGGGGATGGCAGTAAATGGGAATCCTGGTGGCAGAGAGCACCCCCCTTGTGTGGTCTGGGAAGCATCAAAAGCCTGGCATGCCCATCAGTTCCATTGTTAACACTTCCACTTTTAGCTCATTAGCTGTCACTGACAAAATACGTGAAACAACCAACTTTAACTAGGTTAAGATAATCATCCTTTATGGATATCTCAGAAATTTTAGTCCATAGCTGTTTTTCTTTTTTTCTTTTTTTTGGCGGTGGTACTGGGGATCGAACTCAGGACCCTGCGCTTGCTAGGCAGGCGCTTATTCCACTGAGCTATATCCCCAGCCCCAGTCCATAGCTGTTTGGCCTCCTTGCTGTTGGGCCTGTGGGGAGGCAGCACAACATGGTGAGAGCCAGGTGGTATAGGAACCTGCCCACCTCATGGAAGCTGGGAGGCAAAGAGACAGAGAGGAAAGGGCTGGGGCTCCAGTGTATTCTGTAAGGGCAGCTCCACTGACCTAGGAACATCTCTCCAAAAGGGCCCACCTCTCAACAACTCCCATAGGCTGAACACATTATCTTTGGAGTTGTTTACAATTTAGGCTGTAAGTGCAGTGTGTGGTGTGGGACACCCACAAGAGGACACATTCTAGCCATTGCAATATAATGGGCATTGAGGAGTCCTGGAGTAAGTATAAGAACAATGGAATTAGATAGTTGGGTATAATCAATGCACTGGAAAAATACAAGGAGTGATTGATTCTGTGGGTGATTAATCACCAATTTATGGTACAATGTGAAAGTCAGAGTCCTTTTTAACAGCATGTTAAAAAAAAAACTCTCTCATGTACTGCAGCAATAGGCAGAAAAAACTGAGTCTTAGGCTCTAAACTTAATTATAAAGATAACAAAGATCTAGAAAAGATTGAAAGCTCAATCACAGTGAGCTGGTACACTAACGTCAGGCCCTTAATAGGGAAGGGATATGATCCTGAGACTTTGAGTGGGAACATCTAGATTGATTTCTTGTGAAAGAAAACCCTGAGACCTCAGCTGTCTCCAAACCCTCTGGATGTATAGAAATAGCACATTCTTCCTTGCTGAGAAATAGGCTTCATCTTGAAGATGATGCAGATGCCTCTTGCTTGCAAGATAAAATCCCCACACTCTGTTTCCCTCAAGGGTCCACTTCCATGCCTCCTTCTGGACAGTAATGGCCAGGAATGATGTCAAATCATAACATACCACAGTAAAGAAGTGGTGGTGCTGTAATGAGGAGAAGTTATACACTGAAAGAGCTAAAGGGTCAGGTGCTGAGCTGGAAGAACTGTGAGGGCATGTTTAGACCAGAGTCCAAACAGTGACAGATCAAGAGAAGCAAGATATAAGATGAGATAAATCATAGTTTATTGGGAAGAGAATACTCTTCTGGGATACAGGACTTAGCATCCTGGGAAGGACCGCAGGAGATCCACTAACATTCTACTGCAAGGTTTCTGGGAAGTTTCATAATGATGTTAGGCAGCACTAGCAGAAGTAGAATTGACAGAAATCCGTGGCAGACTGGAGAAGTGATCCCAAAGGAGCAACATATTAGAGTGCATGGACAAGTAAAACCAGAAAACCCATCAATTACATTTTGTAGGAGGACTCAGGGGATACTCTGTTTACCAAAGCAGCAAACAAGATGTGAACAGAGAACAACTGTTGTTGAAAAGCTTAGCAGGATGTCCTACGTGTCTGAGCTAAAGGTAGGAGACGGCATCAGAGAACTGAGTTCCTTGACAGCAGTAGACATGATAGAATCCCAAACTGACAAGAATCATTTGATGATGCTTAATCATTAGAAGCAAAGTTTTCACAGCAAGGACACAAAGGACCAATCTATAGACAGCATGAAGACAGTTCCTAGAACACAGTATCTCTTGGAGTATGCTTTGGTACACAGGTAATACTGGCAGTGTTCAATCCATACTCAGGAGAGTAAATGATCAGGACGTAGTTGCTGGACCTGGGTAAATATTCAGATTTAGAATCCACTGACTGAACGAGAGGTTGGATCCTTTGGAAAAAGAACCCTGCATACCAAGGAAGTACATTTGCTAATGATTTCCACAGAACTTCTTCAAGTGGCCCTGAGGGTTTTTACTTGAATAACCATATATAGTATTAGGAAAGGGGCAATATGCCATTATTTTGGGGAATGCTGACCATGGGTTCTGAGTTACTATTTTCACCTAGGAATCAGAAGCATTATCAAGGGCTCCCTGTTAAAGTAAGGACATATAGGCACCACTAAATAAATGGAGACCTGGCCCAAGTCCAGCTCACAATGTGTCCACTGTGTCCACAGACCCAGCTGGAGTATATTTTCTTGGTCCCTAAATGTGTGGCTGGAGTAGATGCAGTTGGTAGTTGGCACCCACCCCCCGTTTGTAGTTAGTTTGTAGATAAGCTATTGAAGCAGAAACAGCTAAATAAATGCTTCTGAAACTAACTTTCCACTGGCCAAGATGGTGAATTGTAAACACTATTCTGCCCCGGGAAGATGGGGGAGAAGAGAGGAAATTAGAGTTTTTCTTTTTAAAGAGAAAAGAACAAAAACAAATAACAAAAAGAGTCATTCTTGAAGACCTGAAAGATACAGGGTGATAATCCCTACCACATTCCCTTTTACTTCTTCAATCTGGTGCAGCAGTATGCTATCCTACTCACAAGATCTGATCTGGCTATTGCTGTAGCTGAATGTCCAATAAGATAGCATCAGAGACTGACCTGGAGCTCTGAAAACAACATCATTCCTAAACAAAATGAACCAACTCCTTCAAAGTAAGGTTAAAGAGGCATTTATACTTCTTGACTGAAATGAATGCATATCCTGATATAGATTTATCTTTTCTGCTTACAAGTGGCTAGTAGTATTAGCTAAGGATTTACCAAGAGATCCAGCAGCAAGAGATTCTAATACTACAAGAAGCTCAAGAAATCCACTTCATTATAAATTAGGAAGGTAGTGTTACACTGTAGGATTCATTGGTCCTACCACCTATTGTAAGATTCATATTGTGTCATTCTGCCATTTTGATAGAGCGCTGGAATGGTCTTTTAGAGCCATCTAAAGGGCCAGATTTTAGATAGACTCTGCACCATTTCCTAGGATACAAGGAAAATGCTAAATCAATGACTCTTTCATGGTGCTATGTTCCCAGTAGAGAGAATTTGGGGCTCAGGAACCAAGGAGAAGAAGTAAGCATGTCTTGATTATTTCTATTTCTAATAATCTTATTTGGCAAATCTGTGATTCTTTTCCCACTACTTTATATTCATGGGATTGGGTATGCTAGCTTCCAAAGAAAGACATCTAACGGGTACACTCCAGGAATACTATTAAACCTTAAGGTATCAATATCCTCCGGTCACCTTGGGCTTTTTATGCTGAAGTGTGCTACCTTCCTCTTTATATTGACAAAAGTGACTGAGGACTCTAGTCACTCCATCCACAAGGTGGATGCTTTAAAAATGGTTGAAACTTGAATGAAAGTGGCCAACTTGATGGAAGGGGAAGGGATCAAATGGGTTTGTGGGAGAATAGGATGGCTTATGGGTGAGGAGGACATGGCTTTAGCATTAGATACATCTGAGTCAAACCCAGACTCATAAATCAAATATATCTGTTGGGACAGGACCTGAACCGTGCACAGATTATACAGCCAATCGAACCAGCTGTCCCCTTTCCAACTATTAATTGCCATTGATAGAGCCCTTCATAAGCTACTGAGCCAAAGTCTTTATAAAATTATTTCACTGAATCCTTTAGAAAAAATCCTTTAGAAAAAATCATGGGGCATATATATACATATATCACATTAGGTTGATAAAGATAAAGATTAGGTTGATAAAGATAAGGCTGATAAAGATAAGAAATTAGGTTGATATAGATAAGGAAATTCAGAGAGCTAAATCAACTTGCAAAATCACCCAGTAAGTGGCAGAATTGGGTCTTGAATCCAGATCTACTTGATCCCAAAGGAAATTCTCTTATCAGTTTAGCAGAACAGCCAATGGGCTTGCTCTGAGCAAGGACCTCAGCGTCTAGAAAGCAGGAGAGAAGGAAGGGCAAGGTGCCCATCATGGCGCCGCACCACACTCGGCTCTTCAAAATTCAGACTGGGCACTGGGCAGGGGTCAGCCTGTGGTAGTGCCAGCTGTTCTCCTTTCTCACTCTGCCTGGGGGTCCCCTGGGATAGATAGATCATATTTCTCTCTGACCTTCTTGGGATATTTTATGACTCATTCTTGAAGCATGAACTTTTAACTCTTTTCCTGTGGAAGAATTTCTTCTTCCTTAGCTGCAGGACTCCACGGAAACTCACAGATTTCTGTGAGCAGTGAAGAGGGATACGCTCTGGTGCTTAGTCTTCTCTACCCTCCATAAGCCACACTTGTGGGAATCTCAGAATTTCATTTTTCAGAAATGAGGCTTGGCCTAAAGTACAGACAGATGGAAGCTCAGGCCTTGCTACTTTGGGTCCTGGACTCTTTGCATTCTGATTTCATGATGCCTGACTTAGTATAACTTACTAAGTGGCAAACTTAGTGGCAAACTTGTTTTCACATAATACTTCCTTAATTCTATTATTGCAGTAAAGTTGAACTGAGTTGGTTCTCAATGCCTAACAAGAGAAGGAAGGCTCACAAAAGTCTCTGGTGACAAAACTAATACATAGTGCCAAAGATTCATAAATGTTCTTTTATTTAATGCTCCTAATAATGCTTGAGAAAGACATTACTATCTCTTATAGCTAAAGGAACTGAGGCTGAGAGGAGGTAATGAACTTGCTGAAGTTGCCACAACTCGTAACAAGGCCACCACCCTAAAGTAGATCAGCTTGACTAAAAACTTGAGGTCTTTTCACAATTCTGGTCTCCAGGAATAAATCGAGTCTTACAAAGGGTTGAATTTCTCTGGAAGTGAAAGGATTCAGGGACCATGGTAACAGCTGTTACTGCAGGACTCCTGGACTCCAAGCCACATGCTCCACCCCTCTGACTTCATGGATGTGTGGCTTGTTTCCACCCAGCGGCCCAAGACCATAAAATGAGCCCATCCTGTGAGCCAGAAGAGTCAGTCTCTGATCCCAAGACAGGGCAGGAAGCCAAAGGCTGTGTGAATTTCAGGCCAGACTTCAGAGACTAGAACCCAGAGGTAAGCTGTTGGAGCCATCCAAGAAATTCCAGTATTTTTACCTCAGTGATTTAAGCTCAAAGTTTGGTGAAATATTCTTTAAATTGCTCCTATTGGAATAAAATTTCAATACTTAGCCTGGGAAACAAACTTTTCCTAATTAAGTCTTATCTTAGCACTTGTCCTTCCTTTCTACTCATACATCCAACCACAATGAACCAACCCAAGCTTTTCATGGCCCCAACTCTCTTCACAAGCTGATCCATTTGCCAGGAAATGGATGCTTGTTCTCTTGCTCTATTATGTCTTCTTTCTCTTGTTACCTTTACACTGTCAGTATCACTCTAACGTGTCTTTCAAAATTTGGCTCCTTACCTATCACAGCTCCTCCAAGAAGGCTTTCTTTTCCAAAGTCAGCTGAAATACTCTGCTTAGCAACACATCCTCACATGCTTCTCCACTTGATTAGCTGCCACCATCCTCCAGCTGTGAATGGCTCAGAGCAGGGACTGAATCTTTGCATAGCAGTGTCCCCAGTACCCAGGAAAGATTGGTCCTCATCATGAACAAAGTATCTTGGAGCTGGGAGGCGCATCTCAGCATCAGATATCTCATCCTCCATAGACATGATGTGCAACATTTACTTTCTACCTTATCATTGCCCACTTCTGTGTACAACTCACACAGGCCTTGAGGGGTTTCTTCTTCCTCTGTATCTCCTCTTCTTTTTACTTATCCACTTCCCATTGTACTTCCTCTTCCCTTGCCCAGATTCCTGGCTGCAACCTGAAGGGGCAGCATAAATACATAAAGCTTTAGGGCCTGCAGGTTTTTCAGAGTGGAGCATAAACAAGCTAAATCAGCAATTTTTCCAATGCTGCCCAACTATCTTAACAAATGTTTACGTATTTTTGTGCAGATATAAGATTTATGTCTTTAGTCTGTGTTATTGATAATTTCTTCTTTGCCAAGGATTTGTAGTAGAAGAAGGAAAGAAATGAAATGGAGGTAAAACAATCTATTTAGGATACAAAAGACTTGATACTGTGCAATTTAGAAACAGAAATTTATTGGTCTAGAGATTGAGAAATCCAAAATCAAGGCAGCAGCAGATTTGATGTCTGTTGAGGGTTCATTCTGTGGTTCACAGATTATGTCTTATGTGCATCTTCATATATTGGAAAGGGCAGGAAAGCTTCTTCCTATCTCTGTGACAAGGCACCATCTCATTAATCTAATCACTCCCCAGAGGCCCCACCTTCCAATACTATCACCTTAATGATTAAGATTTAATACATAAATCTGGGGAGACACAAATATTCAGACTATTGCAAATGTTATCTTTCATGTAAATATTTAATGCATTAAAGAATATAAGGGTGGCTGCATAGATAAACAAATAACAGGGAGGATATATGGGTAATAAATAAATGACATGCTGAAGTCTGGCCACAACGTTGGGTTCATATTACTGATTATGCTTCTGCTTGCTTCCTAGGTAGGGACTTATGCTTTCTAATATTTTCTGACCCTGAGGGCTATACCCCTAGGCATACTCAAATCTCAGTACCATCCCCTCCTTGTCAAGGAATTCAAACATTATTTCTTCTACGAATTGATAGATTGATCTAATTTTTAGATCAGGGAATTATTTGTATTTTTTTTATTTTTTTTTTTAAATTTTATTTTAAAGACAAAAGAATGGAGACATATGAACCAGAAAAGCCATAAACAATACAGAAGATACAAAGTTATACAGAATATAGTAGGGAATTAGAACTGGATGTTGTATTACATAGTTATCTTCACATTAGTTAACACAAAAACATTAAAGGAAATACCAAATTATAGATAAGATAGTAGGGA
>PVLD010011188.1:0-22681 GCA_004027595.1 Dinomys branickii
TAAACTAAGAGACATGAAGGAAATCTGTTCTAAAACAAAGAACAGATGGGACGAAGGAAAGTAGAAAAGAAAAAGACAAAAATGTATGTATGTATATATGAATATGCATATATGCAGGAGGGCTAACATGGTTCTACTATTGTATTATATCACTTAATGCTAAGCAATAATCGATGACGGGTTATTTGATCAATCTTGTGTGTGTGTATGTGATATCCTGAACACACACTTCGAAGATATCAATATGTAAAGCAGCAACTATTGGTGTTTTTTTTTGTTGTTGTTGTTGCAGTTGTTGATGTTTGCCTGTTTTGTTTTTTGTCTTTGGATTTTTGGGGGGCTGGGGATATAGCTCAGTGGAATAAGCGCTTGCCTAGCAAGCGCAGGGTCCTGAGTTCGATCCCCAGTACCGCAAAAAAAAAAAAAAAAAAAATGGATTTTTGGTTTTTGTGTTTTTTCTGTTGTTGAGAGGATTAATTGTCTGACTAAATTTGCATGTCTGTATATGGGTTCATATATTTACACTTCTAAGATATCAATGGATAAAGCAATAACCACTGTTGAGACCATATCACCTTGTCTATACATTAGTTGTGATTGTACTATTTTTTATGCTAATTGGTGTATGTTTGTCAATATGTTTTTGTATTTTTATTTAAAAAAAAAAGAATGTATAAGTTAGTTCCATTTTGGGGCTATTACAATTAAAGCTTATGGAATACCTGTGGGCATATTTTATGTGGACAGATTTTCACTTCTTTGGGAGAAGTGCTCAGTGGCACAAATGCTAAATCTTGTTATCAGCATGTTTAGTTTTTTTTTTTTTTAAACTGACACACTATTTTCTAGTGTGGCTATACCATTTTACATGTCCATCACTGGTGTACAAAAGATTGCTTCTTCAGATCCTCTCTGGTATTTGGTATCACCACAACCTTTTATTGTTTTAATGACTACTTAGCGATATCTCATTGTAGTTTTAATTTCCACTTCCCTAATGATTAGTGGTAAACGTGTTCATGGTCCTGTCATCCCCATATCCTTTCTCATGTAATGATCCTTCTTATGTCTTTGCCTGTCTTACTAATATTTTTTAATTCTAGAGATTTGAGTGTTCTCTATGCTTTGAAGAAATAACTGCCTTCTCAAAGATATGGTTTGGAAATAATTTGTTATGCTGTATAGCCTGTCTTTTCATCTCCCGAATAGGGTCCTTGGTGAATACAAAGTTTCAGCTGTTATGTATTCTGATTCACAATTTTTTCCACCTAGAATCTCTACCTTGGGGTTAGTCATGTCTTAATAACTCTTCAACAAGTTCTGAACTCAGAAATTTCTTCTGAAAGTTTGCATTTCCTTCTAAAAGTTTAATAGTTGTCATATTAATGCAACATATTTTGAGTAGATTTTTGTCTAACAAGTAGGGTTTAGGTCAGGGTTTATTGTGTATGGATATCCAATCACTTCAGCACCACTTATTAAAAAGACTATTCTTTCCCCCATTGAACTGCTTTTATACTTAGGTAAAAACTCAAGCAGCTATATTTGCATGGGCCTATTTCCCTATTTTGTGCGAAAGTCACAATTTTGATTAGCTTAGTAAGAATCAGATTGAATAGAGTGATTATTCTCCCACTACCCATTTCAAAATTATTTCACCTATCCTAGCTCTTTTGCACATGCACATAAATTTTAGTGATATCTCTATACATACCAAAAAATCTTGCCATAAATTTGATAAAAACCATGTTAAACTTATCCATAAATTTAAGAAAAATTGTCTTCTTTCAGTCCATACACATGACTTACACTCAGCATATATTTTGTCCTTGATTTCTCTCATCAGTATTTTGTAGTTTTTGACATCAACTGCTCTATATGCTGTTAAGATTTATGCCTACTTCTTTTTTAAAAGCAATAGTAAATAGTATTATATTTTTATTCCAACTTCCACACTTTAATAATTATTTTACAGAAATATGATTCATTTTTATATGCTGATATTGTGTCTTGTGACCTTCCTGAACTTATTTATTCTATGAGTTTTTTAAAATTCAGAGTCCAGAGTGCTCACCATTACACCAAGGAACCAGGCTATTGTACGAGTTTTTCTTAGAAATAGATTCCTTCAGGTTTTCTACACAGACCTTCATATCAACTGAAAATAGGAACAACTTCTTTCTTTCTTATCTGGTATGCCGATTATTTCCTTTTCCTGAATTGTGGAGTTGGTTAGAACTGAAGAGTGGTGATAGTGAACATCCTTGCCTGGTTATCAAGCTTAAGGGAAAGCATTCAGTATTTCACCATGACAAACGCCAATGGCAGGTTTACTGTCTGTTCAATTTATTATACTGAAAAAGTCCGCAGTATTCGTAGTTTGTTGATAGTATCAGGATGGGTGTTGATTTTTCATTAGCATCATTTCATGATCATGAATTTTCTTCTTCAGATTGTCAGTATGCTTGATTGCCCTGCTCAATTTTTGACTACTGAACTAGTCTTGCATAACTGGAATAAATACCACTTAGTCGTGGTATATAATTCTTTTCAATATACTGCTAAGTCGCAGTTGCTAACAATTGGTTAAGGAGTACTTCTTTACATTTGTGAAAGACGTATATTCTCATTTGCACGTATGTATTTTTTTGCTTTGTTTCCCCCATTGAACTGCTTCTATGTTTAGGTATAAAAGGTGCATATATTTTATACACTTAGGTGTATATATTTTTTTGTTTGAAAGTAGTACTGACTTTGTGACGTCAATTGAGAAGTAATCTACCTTCTTTCCTGCAAGAGACTGGGTAGAATTGATGGGGTCTGAACCATTTTGTCTGTATTTACTTTTGAAACAACTCTCTGGTGCAGAAAATACACATACTGGCATAGCTATTCAGTGAAATGATGTGGGTCTGAAGATTTCTTTACAAGAATGTTTAAAATCATGAGTTCAATTGTTTTAACAGTTATAGGACTGTTCAAATTATCTCTTTCACATCAAGTGAGTTATACTACTTTGTGCTTATTGAGCAATTGGTCCACTTCACTTAGGTGCTGAATTTATGTATGTAGAGTTACTCCTGGTATATGCTTATCTGCTTTTGATATCTGCAATGTCTGTGACAGCACTTGTTTCATTTCATATATTGGTAATTTGTATCTTCTCTCAATTGTCAGTCCTACTAGAAAGACTTCATTTCATTAATCTTTTAAACAATTATTTTCAAGCTGAGGACATAGCTCAGTGGCACAGCTCCTGCCTGGCAAGTGCAAGGACATGAATTCCATTCCTGGTACCAAAAAGAAGAAGAAGAAAGAAGAAAGAAGAAGGAAGAAAGAAGGAAGAAGAAGGAAGAAGGAAGGAGGAGGAGGAGGAGGAGGAGGAAGAGGAGGAGGAGGAGGAGGAGGAAGAAGAAGAAGAAGAAGAAGAAGAAGAAGAAGAAGAAGAAGAAGAAGAAGAAGAAGAAGAAGAAGAAGAAGAAGAAGAAGAAGAAGAAGAAAGAATAATTATTTTTTCTTTGATTTTTTTTCTAGGTTTTTCTGTTTCTATTTTACTGTTTTCCATCTTTTGTTTTCCCTGTCTGCTTGCTTTTAGTTTCGTTTATTCTTATTTTATTAGCTTAAAAATCTACACCAGTCCTGCTTTAGATGTGTCCTATGTGTTATGGCATATTGTATTTTTAGCTTCAAAGTATTTTTATAATTTCTTTTCAGACCACTTACTGAATGTTTTGAAAATTTTATTACCTTTGTTATTAATGTTGAATTTGATGCCATTGTGGTCAGAAAATATACTCTGTGTGCTTTTAACTCTTTTAAATTTGCTATTATTTTATAGTCCAGGATAATGTCCACCCTAGAATATATTCAATGTGTGCTAAAAGAAACATGTATTCCACTTGTTGAATGAAATATTCCGTTAATGTCAATCAGACCCTGTTGGTTGATTGTATTCTGAGTTCTTTAAATCATCCTACCAAATATTGAGAATGATATTTATGTCTCCAAATGTAATTCTAGATTTGTAAATTTATCTTTTCCATTCTACTTATTTATATCTCACATATTTTATAATTCTATTGTTCAGTTTATACATATTTAGGATTGGCATATTTATCTAACCAACTAATAAGTCTTCATGAAGTTTTTGGTGCTGGTAGCTGTCTTTGCTCTGAAATCTATTTTATTGAATATTAACAGAACCAGTCCTGAATGTTTTATATTTAAATATCACATCTTTTATATCCCTTACTTTAAATGTACCTGTATTATTATTCTGAAGTAAGTTTCTTATAGACCACATATAGTTGGACCACAATTTTTTTAACTGCCCTAAAATTTCAATTTTTATCCTGGTGTACTTAAATCACTTACATGTTGCTATTATTGGTATTTTAGAGTCTAGGACTACCATTTATTGTTTGCTCACCAATTTATTTTTTTGCTTAAATTAATTTTTTAAAAAGTGTAGTCTTGTGTATAACATTTTTATGTATATCTGTAATGTTTTTGTGTTTATTTCTTTGCATAGCTTGTCGGTTTAGTACTAAGTTACATCTACATAACTTAGCTTGGTGTGCTAGGGTCCACATTTCACTGGTTAGAGTAAAGTTTTAAAATCTTAGCTCCTATTGTAACCCTTAAACTAGCCCATGAAAGATTGTCATAAGTATCCTATGTCAGGGTGACTCAGATTTCATAATGTTATACTTTCTACTTCAAGCATCAAACATAACTTAGAAAACTCAAAAAGAAAAGGTTTTATTGATCCATATTTTTGCTCTTTCTGTTGTTCTTTCTTTCTGATGTCTGAAGACAAAATCACCTATTTTTAAAAATCTGTTTTGTTCTTTACAGTGCTTCCTGTAGCCATTCTTTAAGGGTAGGAATTATATGAACATATTATCTTGTTTTCCTTCATCTAGAAATGTCTTAACTTCCTTTTTCAATCTTGTAGTTTCACCAGATACAGAATTAGAAATTGACAGTTCTTGTGTTTGAGTACTTGAAAAATATTCTGCACTTCTATGTAGTGTCAATGGCTTCTGACAAGAAATATGATGACATTCAGATACTTCTGTCCTTATAGGTAAGATGTTGTTTTTCTCTGAATGCTTTTAGGATTTTTACCACCTTTGTCTTAAGTTTCCTAAGTTTGACTACTGTGTTTCTTAGTGTGCATTTCTTTGGATCTGTGCTGCTTGGCTTTACTCAGTTTCTTGAATATTGTATAGGGTTATTAGTTTCAAAATGCCATTTTGGGAAAACTTGAACCACTATTTCTTTGAATGTTTTCAGTCCCAGTGTTTTCCTCCTCTTGTTCTAGTATTTTGGTGAAAAAATTAGGTCTTTTTTTTATAGCCACAGGGCTTTCTGATGCTCTAGATTTTTGTTGTTGATTTTTCAGGCTATTTTCTCAGATTCAGATTAAATCATTTCTATCATCCTCTCTTGAAGTTCATTGGATTTTCCCCCTATTCTCTCCATTTTGTTGTTGAGCCCATCCACTGGGAATTTTTAGTAAGTTGTTCAGTTTTCATTTCTAAAATTTATTTAGTACTCCATTCTCTTAATTCTTTGCTATTTTCATTTCCTCGATGAGATGTTCTCTCTCATCCACATCATATGTTTCTACTATGTTTGTAACTGCACACTGATGGCATTATGGCTAACTTTAAAACCATAGTCATATATTTCTAACATTGTATTTTTCCTTCAAGTTGAGATTCTGGGTTCTTTTCATGGCCAGTGATTTTCCACAGAAACCTAGACATTGCGGATAGTATGAGATTCTAGATGCTACCTAAGTCTTCTACCTGGACAGACTTTTTCTGACATTGCTTTGCTAGGAATGGGGGCTGCTGTCCCTCATTGCTGCCAGATGGGGATAAAAGTAGGACTTCCATTTGGCACCTACTGACACTGACAGCATAGTGACTCCTTGCTACTGCTTGGTGGGGTGGGAGAGTTCAGACTTCCCACCACGCCTCTGCTCATACCTCTTTGGATGGAAGGCTGTTACAGACTGAGTGCTTGTATACCACTGCATTCAGATGTTAAAGTCCTAACTCCTAACATGAAGGCATTCAGACTTGGAGATAGAGACAGGCTAAGAATAGGGCAAAGGCAAGAGGCAATTAAGTGAGACAATATTCACTTAAGAATAAGACGATCTGAGCATGGTAATATCATATGGTCTAAGGAGTAGAATCAGGAAACCCTTTTCTAAGGTCTCCCATCAACCTGATGAACTGGAATGGAGAGGTTCTCCACACCATCCAATAAATGCCACTTAACCCATTATTTGGAGATGAAACAAAAGTGTCCAGAAAAGGAAAGAGAAAGGCTCTGAATTAGCACCTTCAGAGACAGTGATAAGTAACATGAAATCTTGGGTCTTGGTTTTTCTCATTAGCAGACAAGCAATTTAAAGGGCACAGCCCTGCACAGAATTACAGAACCATTATTATCTCCCAAAGGTATGTGTGGGCGGGGGGAGTTATAAATATGTATAGCTAAAGAGGCAGGTTCTAGAAAATAAGGAAGTTCTTTCGTATCCTAATTGTTGCAATTCAGAAACTATAAGAATATATCTCTTTTGAGGTCTTTAAATGATGTGGAAGTACCAGCTCCACTTAGGAGCTGTGCGTCTATAGACAAAATTAATTTGTCATAGATAGAATGTTGTTTATATTTTCTTTAAGGAATTCTACTGGTAAATATTAGAGGTCTCCTTGTTACTAGCTATTGGATACCCTGTGGTGTTAGAAACAATGATATTCATTTCCATTATAATCACTTTTTTATAATTATATTTTAGTTCTAAATTTAATATACTATTTAATACAATAATTAGAGTCAATAAACACAAAAATAATTTAATATATGGTATTATTTCTTTCACCCTTTGATTAATTTTCATAACTTTTAGGAGTTATCACCAACACATAATTAAAAATTTAAACAATAACTACAAAATATAATTAATGCTGCTTGTTGAGTAACCTCAGTATAGATGACAACACAAAGTAAGCAAGAAAAGTATGCTCCATGAGAAACAAAAAGTCAGGCTGTGCCTTTCAGAGCACTGCTGCATCTTGGGTGATGTGGGAATCAGTGAGGTTGTAGTCATTAATTATTAATTATCGACTGCTCACAGTTCTTGCACTGTCCACATGTAGTGCGGCTTTCAAGTGACAGAGCACAGCAAACACATGCATGATGCCATGTGTAGAAGCAAAGAGTGGTCAGAATGGCTCAAGGAGAGAAGGTAGATCAAGGTCATACAGCAGAACATAAGGACTGTGATACCAGCTGGAAGGGCTGGTCAATCCCCCGAGAAGTGAGTTAAAGACACAGGACCAAGAAGAAACAACCCAGGGAGATAGAACAGTAGTGGCAAATCTATGGTGCATTTGTGTTTTTCTTTTAAGACAAAAGATGTTCATGTATGAGTTGTTTTTCCTAAACTAAAACCTTAGTATTCAGGTTTAACTGCAGTGTTGGCACTTTGCAATAAATAAGTGGGTTTGGGGTTGCAGTCTGAGCTCTTGGTCTCTAAAAGATGCATCATCACTGGGAAAAGAAAACAGGGTCCACAAACACACCAATGTAGTAGCGAAGGAAAAAATATCTGTACGTGTGGCTGAGAGGAACTACCACAGGAAGACTTGGGACAGAATGAGGCTGGGAAGGAAAGGAGGAATTAGAAAGCAAAGGCCATCAACAGTCCCAAAAGCCTAGAGCTACAAAAACATGTAGAAAGTGGAAAGGGGCCAGTATGGCGATAACAAGGCTGTCACTAGGACACAAAGAGAAGAGAGCTTCAGGGGCATCCTCTAGGGACAAGGATGAACCATACTACAAACTTCCTCTATGGCCTTCAGTACCCATGGCTGCTGGCTTGCACCTGCCTTCCCAGGTTCCTTGCAGATATTTATATCACCAGGTTAATAAACATATGCTAAAGTGAAAACACACTCATACATGAATATCTTGTTGAATTAAGTGTACTTAGCTTGAAATACTTAATGGCCTGGCAATATAATTCTTGATATGTTTATACTTCCAATTTTTATAAGGCTATTCTTTTTTTGTAAGGCTATTTTTATTGAAATACACTTCTGATATGATAAGCTAGAAAGCCATTGAAATTATTTTTACAAAGGTTTTGTAAACACAAATATCTATAATATAATCTGAATTTTAAAATGTTTACAGAGAAGTTTATCAAGTACAATCTCAATAACATAAAACATACAAAAGTGGAAACATGACAAAATGCTTGTGGATGCCTAGCAAATTGAAATATATGTGATTTTTTCCTGCTTACTCACATTATTCTTTATCTAACATACTACCTTGAATATGTATTTTATAAAACTTAAAAAATTATGGACAGAAGTAAATAAATCCTCTTATGAAGTCTGAACCAATTAGTTATCCTCTTATGGGTGTGATTAGCAGGCAAGTTCTTAGAGAGAAATACCTATTTAATTTTCTGGGGGAGACAGTTACTACAGATTGCATTTTCTTATAAGAAGGCCATTTTACTATACTCTGTGATCATGTACTGAAAAAAAATTTTAGTAATCAAACAAATATGAGTTATATGGTACTCTAGAAAACTTCCATAAGCTAACAACTGTTTATCTCTAACATGGATAGTTCCCAATGAGCCATTTCTGTCCTTGCTTTCTGAGGAAAGCATTTGCATACTAAAATTGTTTTAGATTTTGGTGGATCAATAAGAAGATTTGCAGAAAATACTACAGCACTGAAAGACCTATCAGTCTATGGTATGTGCTATGGTTGAACATGTATGTTTTTAATCTTTTTATTTCACAGAACACATAGTTATCAGCAAGGTTTGTATATAACTTTTGAAGATCTTATTGTTCTAGAACTCTAGAGGCTAAGGCAGGAGGATTGCAAGTTTAAGGACAGCCTAGGTTACATAGCAAGTTAGAAGGCTGGCCTAGACTGCATAGCAATTCCTTGTATCAAAATGAAACAAAAATATCAACCCCCAAAGTGACTATTCTAATGACTAATTCAGAAAATTGCCCGATTGTCAGAGTGCTTATCAAAATACAGATTGCTGAGTCTAAAATATAGTGTTAGAATCTCACGAGATGTGGCTTAGAGATAAGGCTTTTAAAACATTCCCCAGGATATCAGTGATAGCGGGATCTGAGTTCCGCTTTGTTGAAAGAACATCTACTTAATCATACACATGCTAACCTTCAGCTTATTCTCTTCGCACCTGTTTGGATGAACACACACCCTTCTGCAGATGATGCAAACATATGAGATGACCAGAGACACTGAGGGCTGAGGGATACCTTCAGGTGTAACTGAGAGGTATAACTCAGGGAGTGCTAGGCTCTGGCTGCTGTCCCCGTTCTGCCCAGAGTGACCACGCACTCACTGTTAGTAACTGGTCATGTGAGGTCTGTGCCTCTTCCATCTGTATTTTTCAGATTGCAAAATGCTTTCACATGATCTTGGATAGGGCATAGGGCATATCTGAGTATTTCTATACAGGGAGGGAATGGAGACAGAGAGCTGTCTAAAAGGCTTTCCTTTTACGGGATTCAGTCTTTTACCATCACTTTCAAGACTATCACACTCTATGGACAAGATAAGTTTACACATAAATCATAAAAAGCATGAAAAAACTTCCTAAAAAGGTACTAATGACATGCTATTAAAGTCTTGAGACCGAGGCCATCAGTTGTAGGTAGGACAGCACAGGAGGTGTGTGCAAGAGAGGCAGAGACAGGGCACAGGACAAACATGTAGTTGAGGGAAAAGGAGATGCAGGCAGGACCCAGGTGTTTGACCAGTTCAGCTGCAGCTCAGGTACGTGTAGAGGGCAGCAGAGATCTGGCAGGTACAAACTACAGGTCAGTGTCTCCATCTAGAAGACTTAAAATACTCAAAATTGTCTGAAGATGGTCTCCAAGAGAAAAGGGTAATAATCACTGGGAGGGGAGAAGACAATAGAAAAACTATTCACAATAACATAAAATACAGAATTTCTAGTTATATTTAAAAAGCATAGCAACTATGACGAGGAAACTCACCAGACATCACTGGATGATATAATAAAGGATTAGTATAGAGACAGGCAATATTTCTGGAGGTGAGGATGCAATATTGTGAAGATGTCAGTCTTCCCTAAATTTAACTTATGTTTTTTAATGTAAGCCTAATTGAAATCACTAAGATTTTTTAAATATGTCTAGTGTAATTCTAAAATTGTGTGAATTAAGAGGCAAATTAAAAATAATCAGAGTGATCTGCATAATAAAGTTTAAGAAAAAAATTTAAGATGATACATATTTCCAACAATCAGTATCAAGTCTTTTTTGTGGTATTGGAGCTTGAACTCAGTGTGAGTGAGCTATATCGCCAACCCATCCATTCATTCATTTCTTCATTTATAGATGGTGTCTTACCAATTAGCCCTGGCTGGCCTCAAACTTGTAATCCTGCCTCAGCCTCTTGAATAGCTGAAATTACAGGCATGTGCCATCATGCCCAAGCAGAAGATTCATAAAAGAACAGGGACAGTGAAGAAAAATTATTTGGTGTTTATATAAGCATTATACATGAGTGTGCAATATTTTGTTTGTGAAACAATAAATGTTACTATCCTTAGGAAGTAATTATTACTCTCTATAATAATATAACAGTAATATGTTAGTTCATATCAATGTAATGTATAGTATGGAATCAGATTTTATATATCATTTATTTAAAAATTTATTACAGACCATCATTTCAATGGAAAATTGGCAAATCACACCCATATGATACACAACTGGATGATATACAAATGGAAACACTACATAAAATATTAGGATATTATTTTTGTTCCATCAAATTGAGTATATTTAAAATCTAAAAATATCTGATGGTACCAAGGTTATATAAACAAAGAATGCCTGAAAAACACTGCTTGAAAAAGTAAACTGATACAATTCTAAAAGCAGGAGAGTGCTTTAATTTGTATACTATATAATGGATCAAAAGGTCATAAATATTTTATAATGCTCCATATATGAAATATGAGGTATAACAAAACTATCTTTTGGCCTTGTAATTCTAATTCTAGACTGCATACTATCTTAATAATAAAAATGCAGACAAAAAATTTGTATTTTCATCTCATCAGTTAAAAAAGGCCAAAAATTGGAGGATATACGGTGAAATATACCTAAGTAGTTTAATAATTTATGCTACATAACTAAATTATTCAGCAAACCTAAAATATATTTTAAAGAAAATTTAAAATATGAGAAATCTTCATTATTTAATGATAATTAAAAAGAATAGCAAAACTGAATACATAGAGTTAATCCCAAAAACACATGTACACAGGCACATTTACACGAAGAAAGAAAGAAGTATACACACAAAGAAGGAAAGAAGTAGTTAGATGGGTCAAAATGTTAACATTTATTATGGACTAGTGGAATACCTTGTTATATTTTCTCAATGTACTCTCATATTTTCTAAATTGCTTATGAAATTTTAGAGTTACAAAATTTTTATAAGAAAAAATATAAACCAAAAATTGTTTTGGGTATCTGATCAGGAATTATAATCACAATAAAAATTTTTATATAATTATTTAGTTGAAGTCTGTTCCTAACTTGGTAACAGGTTAGAGTAGGAGTCATATGTTTTTCATTTTTTAAAATTTTATTTTATGGAAAAAAGATAAAACAAAATTCCATGACAAAATAATAGGAGACTAGCAATAGCTAATACATTCCGTGGTGTTATCTTCGAAGTAGTTGCTCAGGGTACGAGATATAGGCATAAAAATTTCTCCAATCGATGTTAGCATAAACCTTCCTTTTTAATGAACTAAAAGACACTAATAGTGTAACTGGCTTGCATTTTTTCCCTTTCCCTAATGTCCTTTCCCCTTTCCCCTATCCTATTTCCTTTTTCCTTCTGAATAATTTCTTCCTCTTTCACAATATCTACTGTACATTTTAAAACTTACTTATTTTTTAAGTTTCTCACATTAGGGATAGAATAGGACACTTATACATATGAGACTGATTTATTTCACTTATGAGTATGGCCTCGAGTTGCATCCATTTACTTATAAAAAGTCTCAAGTTAACCCTTCTTTATGGCTGAGGAGTACTCCATTGTATAACACTACCACATCTTTCTTATCCATTCCTCAGTTGATGAGCATTTAGGTTGTTTCCAAGATTTGGCTATTACAAATTGTGCTGCTGGAAACATGGGTACACATGTATTGCTGTTGTATGATGTTTTTAACTTTCCTGGGAAGATACTCAGAAGGGGAATAGCTGGGTTAAGTGGGACCTCTAGTCCTAGTTTTTTGAGGAATCTCCACAAAGATTTCCACAGTGGCTACACCAGTCTACACTCCCACCAACAATGTAGGGTTCCTTTTATCCTAAAGCCCCTCTAGCATCTATTATTGGTTGATTTCTTGATAGTCCTTCTTTCTGGGGTGAGATGTAATCTCAGCATTGTTTTAATTTGCGTCTCTCAAATAACCAGTGATGTTGCACATTTTTTCACATATTTATTTGCCATTTATATTTATTTGTCTGAGAAGTGTGTATTCATCTCAGGTGCTCATTTTTGGATTGGGTCTTTGAATTTGGGGGGGTCTGATTTTTTTTTCAATTCTTTATAAGTTCTAGATGTAAGTCCTTTGATGGACAACTGACTAAAATTTTTTCCCACTCTGTGAGTTGTCTTTCACTTTGTTGGTGATTTCTTTTGCTATGCAAAAGTTTTTTAGTAAGATGAGATCCCAGTTGTTGATTCTTTGAAGTATTTAACATGCAGTCTAGGCTTTGTTCATATACTCTTACCTACACCTATGTCTTCAAGATTTCTATCTACTTTCTCTTTGAGTAGACTTAGTGCTTCTGTTTTAATATTTAGATCTTTGATCCATTTTTACTTCAGTTTAGTGCATGGTGGTAGACCATGGGTCTAGTTTTAGGCTTTGGCATGTGAAGTGCCAGTTTTTCCAGCACCATTTATTAGTGTCTATCTTTCTTCCAGTGAAAATGTTTGGCCCCTTAGTCAAAGACAAGGTGGCTGAGTGTGTTTCTAGTTGTGTCTGCATCTTTTAATCTGTCCTACTGGTTCCCAGATCTTTTTTTTTTTTTTTTTTTTTTTTTTGCCAGCACCATGCTGATTTTATCACAGTAGCTTTGTAGTATAATATCAAATCAGGCACTGTGAGGCCTCCTCCCTTGCCTTCATTATCCAGGATTGCTTTGCTATTCTAGGTCTCTTCTGGTTCAGGATGGACTTTAGGAATGTTTTCTGTAGTTCTGCATTTTGACCTGGATTTCATTAAATTTAGTATAACCATTTTGGGAATATGGCCATTTTCACTATTGTTGGTTCTTCCTATCCATGAGCAAGGAATATCTTTCCATTTTCTGATATCCTCTTCTATCTTCTTCTTCAGAGTACTATACTTTTCAATATATAGATCCTTTACCTCCCCTGTTATATCAAGTAGCAATCATACTTATCTTGCTCTCGGCCAACTTCTGAATGCCTAGTACAGTATATATGATTAAAAAATAATGATGAATGAATGCATAAGCAAAAGAGAAAGAAGGGAGGAAGGGATGGATGGACAGATGGATAAGGAATAAAATCCAGGTCATATTGGCTCTGTTAGGCATTCCTATAATCATAAACTTCTTGTAGCAATTCTTTTTTTTTTTTTTTTTTTTTTTGCGGTACTGGGGATCGAACTCAGGACCCTGCGCTTGCTAGGCAAGCGCTTATTCCACTGAGCTATATCCCCAGCCCCTATCATAAACTTCTTAAGGATACTCTTATTACCTAGTATATTACTTTGCTTGTCATATATGGTGAATATATATGATCTGAATGACTAAGTACATAAACCAATATTGATCTCGCAAGGAAAGAATAAATACTACAAAGTTCCTATTTTCTTTAACTTCTGACTCCAGTGCATTCTAAGCACAACTAAAACTAGATTAACAGCAAGAGCAGTGTTTGTGTTCGTGTGTGACCAAGGTCACAAGGGGAACATCAGTAAGATTAGTTTACCATGGACCATTCCAGGTAATAATCTATTTATTTCTTTTGTAAATAGCATGCCACCAGAGGACATTTATCTTCTACTTCTTATCATGAATGCAACTGTCTCCTTATGTCATCCTTGAAAAGAGAACAGGACAGCCTGGTTTTGAGTACTTTATAATGTGCTCCAAGTCCTCTGGGAGAAGCAAGGTGCACCAGGTAGAGCTGCTTTGCATGAGCGTGGCTGGGGACTCCCACAGCTCATGGGGACAGGTGTCCGTCCCTGTCCAGATAAACTCCATGACTCCTCCTATATTGTAAGGAAGTCCCTGACCTCTTCACATCAACACAAGACATTCTCATGGTATAGCATTTTTATTGTGTTTAAAAATAATCCTAAACTTTCAGAAAATTTGGGTTGTTTTTAATCCTATACATGTCTGAAATTCAGAAATCTCTAGCTGCCTTTCATATATATTTAAATTTATTCATGCTGAAAGGTGATTCTAAGGTATGAAACACGGGTGTAATTGTCTGAAAGGAATGGGTAAGCTTCCCACTAAATTATAGAGGAAAACTGAGAATTTTTCTCTTAGAAATTGAAGAAAATTTTTCAAATAATTTTTCTTAAAGAAAAAAAGTCATTTGATGAATACAAACATGCTTTCTGATAAGTCACAGTCTTGGAAGGAAGTATTAGCTTGGTGAATGCCTATAAACCTAGGCTAAAATATTAGTGTATTTTACTTCTGAAGTATTTGGAGACTACATATTTTGAAAGGTGTTATATAGAGACAAAGTTTTACTTTTAAATTAAAATTTTTTTAACCCTAAAGATAACCCCCTTGGCTTTTATTAATGTAAAGTTTCTTTTGACCTTGTTGTGGAGAGTATAGTCAACTTGAAAAAATATTAGTATAACTTTACCTGGAGTTTAAACTAATGTGGAAACTTAAAGAGAAGATCTGCTGTTACAGTTTCTTAATAGGATGGACCTTGCCATATCTGCTTTGTAAAAGTTATACTACGATGTTATTATCCGGTATTAGTAGGACTATTCAATTATTGATTTATTTGGTTTCTCTTTGTCCTATATACCAAAATAAAAGGGATATGCTACCCACTGAGCTGACTGTTGCATTTACTGAATGAAAAATGTGAAAGAGAAACAATATGATTATAAAAATTCCTTGCTACTATCATTGAACATTAACGATAAGGCTCAAGTGAATTATATTTTGGGGGAAAAATACAATTCTCTCATTGCCCTCAAAGAAAAAAATTACAGCTACAGTACAAAAAAAAATCAATACTGTATGATAGTTGAAACATAAGGATATATGTCGTTTAGTTCTAGACTAATGATAATCGTCATGTGGAAATTGAGCAAGCTGGCCCTGGGAATAATACTATAGTCCTTATGAGGAATGTGCAGCATGGTATCAACAGTGACCAAGCTGTCTGTCACAGCTGCCATTCCATATTTTTAAAAAGGTTTGATCTGTTTTGTTACAAACTGTGAACCTTGCTACAAACATAAATGCCACTGAATGCTGCTCCGAGACAATATTCTCAGAAAAGGATGAATATATCTGCAAAAACATTTAACACATTTTGTAGCTTACCTCAGATGCAAAATATTCATTTCCACACAGATGATCAAAACAACTGTGTCTAAACTAGAAATATTTTTGTTTGCAATTGAAATACATGTTCTGGCTGTCAAAACATTTCTAAATAAAACATGTTCTTTTGCAAAAGGTATTTAATTTGGTAAATATGTGCCTGTGTAGACATAGACTCAAAGTAATTTAGAATTATGTATGAGTTCATCAGGAAATAAAAAGAATAACTTCCAATTATTTGCTTACTCTATGGAAGGAACTGAGCAAAAGCTTTATATTTATCATCCAATTTAAGTCTCATTATTAATAAAGTGAGAAACAGAAAATCTGAGGCCTAGAAAAGTAATTTGCTGACAATTTCACAAATAGTAAAAAGCTACAATGGCTGGGTTGCATTGAATCATAGGCAATCCAACCTGTGATTTTAAAAGCCTTTAAAAAATAGGATTTTCTGTTCATTTATACTTCAGTTTTCTCATATAAGGAAACCTTATGATATTTAAGCTATGTACCTGATTTATTTCACTGAACATTATGGTCTCAAGTGGCACCCATTTCTCTACAAATGATTCATGTTTCTCTTTCTTTATGGCACAGTACTACTCCAATGTGTATAAATACATTTCCTTTACTTGTTCTTTATCCATTAATGGACATATAGGCTGCTTCCAAGATTTAACTATTATGAATTGTGCTGCTATAAGAATGGGAGGAAGACTCTTCTCAAATGGTGAAGTGATCAAGAGATGGAGTGAGGGAGTATAAAGACGAAGAGAAGGAGTTGAAAAAAGAATTAGGATGTGCTACATACATGTATCAGCTCTGCACAAGAAATGTAAACGTTATCTTTGGTAAACATGTCCACAACAAGGAAGTAAGTCAAGAAATCGATGGGGAGGGGCTGGGGGTATAGCTCAGTGGCATAAGCACTTGCCTGGCAAGTGCAAGGTCCTGAGTTCGATCCCCGGTACCAGGAAAAAAAAAAAAGAAATCGATGGGGGGTAATGGAAAGAGAAAGGGGATTAAAAAAGGAATTAAGATGTATTATGTATATAAACCAATTCCCCACATGGAACGTAAACATTATATACTACAAAGGTGTACTAATACAAAAAGTATTTTAAATTAAAAAATAGGAGTTTATCATATAAGAACAACCCCCCCAAATTAAAAACAAAAACAAACAAACAAAAAACTAGAAGTAGGGACTCTAGGGCTGGGAAAGAACTTGAGGATGTTTCTCTCAAGAACCTTGCTCCACTCCACCTAGCCCATTCTCATATTTGCTGCCGTAGAACTCTAGATGGCTACTAGACATGTAAGAATCATACCTACAATCTGAACACAGCCCAGTAGAGCAAGGAAGGAACAGGCTCCAGCAGCTTTTGCTATACCTTCTCCATAGCTGCAAGGGAAGCCAGGAAACTGAAGGGTGGATTTTGCTTCATTTTCTTAGGGAATACATTGGCAAACATTTTCTTCACAGGACTAGACAGCAGACAGGATTTGCAGGCTACTTGGTGTCTGTTTCAACTACTCAAGTCTGCCTATACAGCTGGAAAACAACCATAACTAGTATGTAAGTAAATAGGTGGCCAGGTTCCAATGACACCTTATTTAGAAAAACATAAAGTATGTAGAGGGTGTGAATACAGATGTGTTTGCCCCTTGGGCAGTAGTTTGCTGGTCTCTCTTGGAGTAACTATGGTACGTGTAAGGGGTGGGTGAATGCACAGTGCTGAACTGCACAAAATCACATTCTGGTAGGAAAGAAGGATAGGGCTTGGGCCTGAGGGCCTCCAAACAGAGGCAGACATATGATTTAAATTGAAACCTGGAAGAGTCCATAGTTTATGTTTTTAACCACTCTGCTGCTGCCCCTAAAAAGTTCCTTTTAGCATCCAAAAACCTGGAAACTGAAAAACACTTTGCCTATCATCTGCACAGATAGACTAAGAGTCCACATGAGAAAACTAAAGTTTACAAGGTTCTGTGGGTTTCTAGAAATCACACTGTGCTAGTTAGGAGCAGAAATGGAGCTTGTCTTTTCTTGTTCTTTGCACCAATACCGCTGCACCTGTTTCAAGGAATAAAGCCAACTAGGCTGTAGAACGCTGACAAAGTGCTTTATGTGGTTTCTTTATTCTTCACAAATCCCTTTAATATGGACAGTTATGACTTCTCAGATCTCATACTACAGATAAGAGTTGGGGCCAGCTGGGGCTAGTGCTCTGAGCACTCTGGGAGGCTGAAGTGAAAAGATTGTGCGTTTAAGTTCAGCCTTAGCAACTTAGTGAGAACCTCTCTTAAAATTGAAAAATAATTAATGAAAGGGCTGTGAATGTAGCTCAGCGTGAAGGTTCACAGTTCAATCTCTGTTCCTAAAACAACAACCACCATGAAGCCTAATTTGCCAAAGAGCATACAAACAGGAAGAGACAGAGCTGAGATATGAACCTAGGACTCGTGTTCAAGCCTGGGCTCTCTTGACCAGACTGTTTTGCCTACAATCTCCTGTATGTGTCACAGCTCTTCAAATTATCAGAAAGGCCCAAAACACCCCCAAGGAACATGTGGAAAGCTGGTATGGTTTTGAAACAGTAATAACATGATTAACACTGATTACTTATGGCTGCAAAGCTACTAATACTCTGCTGGCCCTGAGTGCATTTAACAATAATTTCTATGGGAGTTTTCTTTTGGAAATCATCTAACCTCTGGAAGTAAATCTTTTTTCTAAAATGTTTGTAAGTATCACATTTCTCCTTAGTCCCTTACTCTAAGCTCTTGAGATAAGTGCAGGTTCACAGGCAATCCTAAGATGTAATACGGAGAGCTAATGTGTCCTTTAATTGACTTCTTGCAATGCTAATAGCTTGCAAACTCAACATCACCACCACATTGGGAAACTGCTACTGACACAGTGAAGCTACACAGCACTCTACTACCAAAAGGATCTTCGAGTTTCCTTTCTATAATCCACTCACCTCTGTCTCATCCCTTATCTCACTAACCCACCCCTGACAACCCTTCCTCTGTTCTCTACACAGTAACTTTGTCATTTCAATAATAACATAAGTGGAATTATAGAGTGGGTGACTTTTTGGTATTGAGTCTTTTCTATACCATAATTCCTTGGAGATTCTTCCAAGTTACTGTGTGTACCAATGGTTCTTTCATTTTTACTGCTGAGTAATATTCCACATTATGGAAGCTCTGCAGTTGATTTGCTGTCCAGCTGAAGGGCACTGAGGATATTCTGAGGTTGTGGTTATTATAACTAAAATTGCTGTAAGCATTTGTGTATGCATTTTTGTGTGAATATAATTTTTTTATTTCCAGAGAAATAAAATGTGATATATTTTTTTGTTGTCTTATGTTTTTGTTTTTACACTGTCTTCACCTATTTTTGAGGACCTAGCTACAGATCAACCAGATCTTTCTCAGGTAGCTGTAAGTCTATGGCCCAAATACTTGCTATTCTAGTCTCTCCTACAATTGGGCCAAGCACCAGTCGCTAGGGCATCCTGTGCCATGAATTTCACTGACATGATTAGAAGTACCTAATCTGAGAAAAACAGCTAACCCTATGCCTCCTTGTCATACAGAAGTGCCCTCTTCCTCTGCTATTTGTTATTATCTGTCCTGGGTTGCAACCTTCTACGGAGTAGTGCTGGTGGCCTTGTCTTCTCTGTTGGAACTGTAAGTAACGGAGTTCTGCTTTTTTCCTATCCCAAGTCCAATGTTGTATTTTGCCACCAAGTCAAACTTTAACTTTTATCAAAGAGCCCAAGAACATATGTGATGAGTTGTATATATGCATCTAAGGGTTTATGAAATTCTGTCAAACTGTTTCCCATAAGGCTCCTAATTTGCTGAGAGTTGTTACAAAAAATTTTACCAACTGTTGTGCATAAATTAATATGATCACATGGTTTTTATTCTTTAGCCTTGTGCCATGATTAGAAATGTTGCATGATTTCCAAATGTTGAACCAGCCTTAGAGACCTGCAATAAACCCCTTTTAGTCACTGTACACAATTCTTTTTATACAATGCTGGAATCAGTTTGTTAATATTCTGTTGAAAATGTCTGCACCCGAGTATATGCTACAGGCTTATGCATATTTTTAAGGGGATCATGTAAAATTGGTGTCAGTTCTTCAAAAGTTGGCAAAATTCTCCAATAAAACTTATTTCAAACTCAATGGCATTAAAAGTTGTGAGGAGGGCAGGGGGTTTAGCTCAGTGATACAGAGCTTGCTCAGCATGTGTGAGACCCTGGATTCAATCCCAACATCAAAGAAGAAAGAAAGGAAAAAAGAGGGGGGAGGAGGAAAGAAGGGAAGGAAAGAAGGTAGGAAGGTTGCCTGGAAATATGCTTTTTCAGGATAAATTACAAATCCAATTTCTTTAACGGCTCCTGAACTATTTTACCTTTGCTTGACAAGTTTTGGTAGATGTTCCTTTTGACAGGTCCATTTTATCTAAGCGATCTCTTGTGTATGTGCAGAGTTCTTCCTGTTAGTCCCTTACCATTTTGTCTTGTCTGTTTCTATTGTCAATCTTGCTAAAGGTTTATCAATTTTACTGATTTTTTTTAAGGAGCACTCTTTTTCTAATATTGACTTCTCTTAGTTTTCTTTGTCAGTTTTACGCTTAACTTTATTATTACCTCTGCCTGCGCCTGGATTTATTTGCTCCTCTTTTTCTAGCTGCTTGATAGGAATTCAAGATTTCTTCTTCTTCTTTTTTTTTTTTCTTTCTAATGTACACAGTTTGGAACTGTGATACTCAGCCCTTTGGCATGGTAATCAAACAGCTCAGAAATTCTGGCTCACAGTTTCAGACTATGTTCCATTGGCTCCATAGCAGAAGCATCGCGGGAAAAGGGTGCAACAGAGGAAGGCTGTTTACCTCATGGCAGCCAAGAGGCAGAGTACAAGAAAGGGGTGGGAGGCACTAGGGACAAGATGAACACATGAAAGCATTATTCCCTACAACCTCCCTGTCCAAAAAGCTTCTCACTGCTAGCCCATTCACCTACAAATCCCTGTACTGATGAGGGGAGCACCCTCACAATCCAGTCACCTCCAGGTCCCGTCTCTGAGCACTGCTGCTCTGGGAAGCAAGCCCTCCACGCAGGAGTCTCCAGGGGACACTCATATTCAAACCATTACACTGCTATACATTTTTCTGTCTTGCTGCAAGTGAATCCTACAAAATTTGATGTTATATTTATATTTTCAGTGAGTTCTCTATATTTTCTAAATTTCCCTTTGAACCTTCCTTCTTTCTAACCCAAGGATTATTTAGCAGTGTGATGCTTAGCATCCAAGGGTTTGGGGATTTTCCTGTCCTGAGTTTTTTAGTTTGATTCCCCTGTACCAAACTTTTAGTTTGATTCTATTATGGTCAAAAGAATTTTGTATGATTTCAATTGCTTTACATTTGAAGTATGTTTTATGGTCCAAGGTAATGTCTATCTACTTTAATGTTCCATGTGTGCTTGAAAATAATGTGCATCCTGCTTTGGGTAGGCAAAGAGTTCTATACTAATTAAATTCTGTCAGTCAAATGTGTTGTTTAAATGTTCTTTATCTAGGTCGGGGATATAGCTCAGTGGCACAAGTGCCTGCCTGGCAAGCACAAGGTCCTGAATTCAATTTCTGGTATCCTAAACAAACAAACAAACAAATGTTCTTTATCCCAGCCCTCAGGAGATGAGGCAGGAAGATCACCAGAAGTTCAAATCCAGCTTGGGCTACATAATTAATTCATGGCCAGGCTGAACTGCGTAGTGAGACCATGTCTCAAAACAACAACAACAACAACAACAACAAAATGTTCTTTATCATTACTGATTTCATGTCTAATAATTCAATACATTGCTGAGATTGCAATGTTTAAATCTACAACTCTACAAGTGTTTTTTTTCTTTCTCCTTTCAGGTCCATCAATTTTTGTTTCATGTAGTTCACAGTTCTGATATTTGGTACATATCTGTTAATATTATTTGTTCTTGGTAGATTTTTCTTTTATCATCATAAAATGTCCTTCTGTCTCCAGTCATTTTCTTTGCTTTGAAGACTGCTATTATGAGTAGAGCTTTGCCTGGAACACAAGCTGACTTAAAAAGAGCCCCTAACTCAATAATATTAGTTTCCTTATGAAAAGATGACTATATGAATGCAGAAGTACATAAGAACATTATATGAAGATGAAGACAGATTGCAATTATACAGTTTCAAAGCAAGGAATGTAAAAGCATGTCAGTAAACCACCAGAAGTTTGGGAAAAGGTAAGAACAATTTCCCTGTGGTTCTCAGAGAAAGCACAGCCTTGATGATAGCTTCTTTCCAAAGTTCTAGCCTCCAAAACTGTGAGAACAGAGCTTCCTGTTGTTTTAAGCCACATAACTTGTGATACAGTACTCCTTTTCATTTGTTTTTTTTTTAAAGAGAATAAAAAATAATACAAAAAATATTAGAAACAATATGGAATTTTACTAAACAAGATGACAGGAACTCAACAATTGTTGTTATATTATATATTATTGTCTTTAAATTAGTTGTTTAGATTACCAGATATAAGCATGCAAGATTGGTTAAAAAGAAGAAAAACGTTAAGCATTAACTGTTCCTTTCAATAGACTAGTAGAGATCAGCGGTACAATCAACCCAACTATCTGTGTATATACATATATATTTTTTCCCTTCCTTGTTTCTTTCAAGAATGATATAGAACTTCTTTTTTTCTTTTTTTTGGGGGGGGGTACGGGAATAGAACTCACAACCTTGCACTTGCCAGGCAGGTGCTGTGCTACTGAGCTATATCCTTGGCCCAATACAGTACTTCTTATTGCAGCCCGTAAACCTAATACAAATATGTGGGGGTCTGATGTTAATATACATATTCATGCTTTTTAAATTTTTGTTTGCATCATGTATCATTTTCTATTATCTTAGGTTTACC
>PVLD010011188.1:22781-66583 GCA_004027595.1 Dinomys branickii
TTTTTTTTTTTTTTTTTTTTTTTTGCTTTCTGTTTATATCCTCTGATTCTGGTTGCTTTCTCTTATCTTCCTATGGAATGTTTAAACATTTGAAGGAACCCATTGTGATTTTTAATTTTTTGTGTCTTTTATATAGTGTTCTTAGTCATTATATGGGGGTGTATGTATATCTCTTACCACTACAGGTGAGGTATAGAAACCTTATTTCCAAGTAGGTCCCCTTAATTTTTCCACTATGTGAATGTAATTGTTTTAAGTATTCCCTGTGAGTACACTGAGCACTGTAACAGGAGGTGCTGCAATTTTTGTTTCATCCATCAATATATTTAACAGTCTTCACGGAAGTAAGATGGCCTATAATATTCACCCATGTCCTTTGCTTTGTGAAATTTCAGTCTTTTGTTACATTCTTTCTGGTGAGATAATTTTTTAGGCTATTCTTTAAGGATTGATTTGTTAGCAACAAATATTCTTAGTTTTCCATCACCTGAGAATGTCTTGATTTCCCTTTCATTTATGAAGGATGTTTTCACCAGGTAACATTTGTTGACCATCCTTTTCTTTCAGCAGTTTAAAAATGTGTGCCACTGCCTCCTACCCTTATGATTTCATGTGACTGCTGTCACTTTTAATTCATCTTCCTTTACAAGTAATGTGGCACTTTTCTCTTCATTTAATTTATTATTTTAGTGCACAAATATTTAACTATGCTGTCTTAGCATGACTTTTTTTTCTTTTATTTTGGAATTCACTTCATTCCTTAAACTTGTAGGTTTATAGGGTGTGTGTGTGTGTGTGTGTGTGTGTGTGTGTGTATAAAATCTGGGATGCTTGAGGAATTACTTTTTTAACCCTGTCATTGGATCCCCTTTCTCATGGCTGCTGGTATTAATGATACGAGTAATTGCTCTTGGTATGGCCTCACACAGCCCTATGGATCTGGCCATTTTTTCCATTATTTTTTTCTCTGTTTTTCCAACTGGCAAAATGTTTGCTCTGTTTCTGATCATTTATTTAATGCTCTGCAATCACTAGTAGTCCATCTAGTGAGTTTTCCATTATGGTTTTTGTTAATTCTCAGTTTGTACCTGATTCTTTTCTTTCCTGAGTTTTTCTAGTTTTGCATTATTTCAAGAAAATTCATAACTCCTCATTGAAGTACATGTAAGATCGGTTGCTTTACATATTCTCCAGATAATTCCAAAACATGATTCATTTCTGTGTCTCTGCCTATTGACTGACTTTGCTCACTCCAGTTGTGGTTTTCCTGGTTGTTAGTGTGACAGATGATCTTCATCTGTGTTCTAGATGTTTTGGCAATTATGCTGTAAGACCTTGCATCCTGCATCATCATCGTCAATTTCTAGCAAGCACGCACACGGCTGATATGCAGCAGAATGGCTAGATGGATGTGTGTGCTCAGCTTGGTACTGGGTTCCTCCGAAACCACCCTGGGCAAGTAGAGCAGTGACTGCAACCTTCTCATTGCCTTTTGTGTGGGGAAGGATCAGTTCCTGCATAGATCCTACAGCCACAGGAAAGAACAGAGGAAGAGGAAAAGGGAAGGTGTAGGGGCAAGGGGAGAGGGGAGCACCCATACCACTTTGCAGTTACAGGGGCAGAAGCTTACCCCTAAGGGGGGCCAGCTGAAAAGGATGTGTGAGGTGAAATTTAAGGGTATCTGGGGCCACAGCTCTTAATCTCCTTCAGTCTCTGTGACCGAGTTGTGATGAAGGCTCAACTCTGTGCTAGACCTGCTGAGACTGCTCTGGTGGGGAAACAGCACTGTGTGTTACAGGTGCAGGGGAAGGGAGGTCCAGCTCCAAGTGCAGTCTTTCCACCACCACTTGGTAGGGGAATCTGAGCATCTGCGTGTTTCAGAGAAGCAGATGTTGGGATGGAATGTACGTTGGGGGATGAAGGGTTAAAGGAGATACACTTTTTATATTCCTACTTGCCTGGCACAGGACAAGTATTATCTGTGTGACCAAATGATGAATGTTTAAATTTTTAAAATATTATGCTAAAAGACACATGGTCATTGATTTCCCTCACAGTATTTCCCCTTCCTTCAAACAGCCATCCCATTGCTCTGGAAGTCCTCTTTGGTGAGTGTCTTTAGCTATGCTGTTACGACTGCCTTGCTGTCCTGAGTTGACTAAAACCTTTACCTTCCATGGTAATTTCCAATTTGGGGAAGAGCCAGAAATGGCACAGTGCCAGACCCATTAAGAAGGTGGATAAGGACACACTACCTTGGTGGAAATTGCCATAATTTTTTAAATTGATTCAGGATATCAACACAGCCACAGCAACACAGGTAAAGACATGAAAGAGGATTGCCAGAACTGTTTCAGGAAGTGGCAAGAATGGTAAGTGTGTTTGAAGTGGGGAGCATCTCGGGGCAGGGGAATTACAATGTGTCTTTTCATATAATGAACTTTATTAAAATGTAAACATTCAGTGTATTTTTTATCATGTTGTACATGTTTTCTGGTTAGGCAACATTTTGTGTAGTTCCGTGCCTAGGGGAAACAGGCTGTTCTTCAAGTGGCTTAAGCCTCTATGTGTTACTGGTTCCCAACTAGAAGATGTTATAGCTCCTTCTGCGGGATGCACAGAAGGCAGTAAGGCAACACCAAGAACTCCGTAACACATCGCTCCTCTGGTTCCCAAGGCCTGGGTGGACCACCTCTTCTTTCCATATCTAAGTGTTCGTGTACTCATTTACTGAGTTATTTTCAGGGAATTTTCATTTTGGGAGGTAGACCTGTGAGGACAGGGGGTGTTCCATCCAGGCAGAACATGAGGGGAGTGTACACCTTGCAAATGGCTAGTATCTGCCAGGTATAAGTGAGTTTCCATCCTCATGAGGTGAACTAAATCTTATAAAAGATGATATATACATAATAATTACAATCATCTATGATGACTGCTCTCATCAGCTATGTCCAAACCAAACTAACTCCCTTCAAAATCTCCCTATTTGGTTCCCATTGTTGGAAATGACTTGGTTAACAAAGCCCAAAGGTATTTATCTCTTAAAGGTATGGGCTTCAGTAATTATTTGTTTTCTCAGCAAATACTTGAGAAACACAGAGGATGTGCTCTGTCTGCTTATAGGTAACAGAGCAGCATCAGAGAACAATAAAAAATCTTACACTCATGCAGCTTATTTTCTACTGCAGAAACAAAAAATATAATTGAGGGGAAGACTATATACTACATTCATTTATTCAGTCAGTCGACTCTATCAGGGTTAATGCTTTGCTAGGTTAATACCTTGTCAGTAAATCCTCCCTAGTGCAATTTGCATAAACCCAAATGTTTGGTTTCAGATCTTGTGCTGCTTTGAGAGAGGAGAGCAGGTAGGAGTACAATGGGAAGCACCGCGGAGCTGACTTAATCGGAAGAGTTCTCAACAAAGGAGAGAACACAGGGAGGGCAGGTCTGCGATGCTGAAGGCCAGCTTCACAGTGCGCGGAGGCTCAGCGCTTTCTCCATGACAGACAAATGAATTCTGACCTGGGACAGTCCAATGCAGACACATGCCTCACTGCCACTAGCCCTGTTCCAAATCCCAGGACAACTATGCATGATTTATGACATCTTCATTATAGAGAAGCTCTTTCCTCTCTGGAAATGTTAATTTACGAATCACAGAAATTGCTACTTTCATCAATAACAAGCAGCTGTGGCATTGTTTAAAAAAACTATTAGAATCACAAGACAGGATTTGTTTCTCAGCTACGCTGTTGAGACAACTCTTGGGCAAGATTCTTGTTTTCTGGTGCCTCAGTGATCTTATTCATGAAATGGGTCATTTGGAGCACGTTCTATGAGTGAAATTCTGAGGCATATATGCTTTCAGATTGTATTTTTCACTTAGTATAATGCACTTAAGATCTTCCTACCAGTTGTCTGTATCATTAGTTCACTCTTTTAATGACTGTGGAGAATTGTGTGTGTGTGTGTGTGTGTGTGTGTGTGTGTGTGTACACACCCATTTGCCCACTGAAGAATATGTGGGGGAGAAGATATTTTAATATTCTGTTTATAATTTTTTGTTAACTACAAATAAGTTTCTAAAATTTACCTATTACAAATAAAGTTTCTATGAACATTTGTATCCACATATTTATGTGAAAATGGGTCTTCATGTCTCTGGGATGCATGCCAAGAAATATGATTGATGGGTAATATGATAATTATATGTTTTATTCTTAAGAAAACTGCAAATGGTTTTCATACCAGCTATCCCAATTTATATGTTGACCAACAATTAATGACTAATTAAGTTTCTTCACTTCCAGACAGTACTTAACGCTATTTTATAATTTTAGTTATTCTTGTAGGTATGCAGTGAAATCTCCCTGTGGTTTAAATTTGCATTTTCCTAATGGTTAATGATGCTGAACATTTTCATATTCTTATTTGACTGTATATACCCTTTGGTGAAACGTCTTCATTTCCTTGCCAATTTTCTAATTGGGTATTTTTAACTATTCAATTTTAAGAATGCTTTATAGATTCCAGATACAAGTCCTGTGAAGATGCTTTGCAATTGTTCCCCAGTTTGCAGCTCATGTTTTCATCTTCTTTACAATATTTTTCACAAAGCAGGAGTTTTTAATTCTGGTCACATTCAATTTTTAAATTTTTTTCATTTAAGGATCATGCTTTCACTGCCATGTCTAAGAGTTATTCACTAATCCTTAGTCCTGATGATTTCCCTGAATCTTTTCCTAAAAGTTTATTAATCTTATATTTTGCATTTAATTCTATAGTATGCTTTGAGTTGATATCTTAAAGTTTAGGCCATATTTCACTTTTTTGCCTATAGATATTCAACTGTGCTGGCACAATTTGTTGACAAAATTATCCTTTATTTCCATTAAATTGTTCGTTTAAAGTTATAGCAAATTATATATACCATAAAATTTTTCATTTTAATGACTTTCAAGATATAATTTAGTAGCATTAAGTACATTCACAATATGGTGCAACTATCACTACTATTTATTTTCCAAAAATTTCCATACTCACATATGGAAGTGCTATATCCATTCAATAACAGCTTCCCTTTCTCTCCCTCGCTGATGTCTTCTGATTACTTCTATTCTACTTTGTCTCAGAATTTGCCTATTTTAGATGCTTCACATAGGAGAAATCATATAATATTTCACTGTTAAGATTTCTGAGAACTAAGAAGGTAACATCAAAGGATCGAAGAAGGTACAAAAATACTTCACAAAGATGACAAAAGAAACAAGTATCTCAGAGACCATGAGATACAGCAATTCTTTGTGTGTTCAGTGAAGAGAAGTAGAGATGTTAGGATGGTGTGGCAGATTAACTAATGGTCAATTTATAACACTCAGCTGAACTGAATCAGTGCGGTGCTGGGTGTGGAAGGCCCACCTGAAGATTGTTGTCAGGATTTAAAAAAGCACTGGAGAGGAAGATGGTGCTATTTATTCTCTTTGAGAAGCTTGTCACACTGGTTTTCCTAATATGAGCCCAGCTGTTCTCATTGTCACCGGAGCTTGGGTCCACTGGGGATGACTGGTGTTCTATTTGGAGCAGCTCTGGTTCTTACTCTGAGTATCTTTTTTTTTTTTTTTTTGCGGTACTGGGGATCGAACTCAGGACCCTGCGCTTGCTAGGCAGGCGCTTATTCCACTGAGCTATACCCCCAGCCCTCTCTGAGTATCACTTCCCGGCTCTAGTGCAGGTCCCTCAGCCTGCTACTACAGATCTCTCACCCCACTGGTGCAACTTTCTAGCTTCCATCACTGGCCTTTGGGTATTCCCAGGGCAGACCCTTGATACAGACCTGCATGAGACATCGTCGTGGGCTCTAGGCCTACAGCCGGACTCATGGAGGACAGTGCTGTGGAACCCAGGCCTTGAGCTGGATTCTTTGGGTTTCCAGTACATGGATGTATCTCTTGCACTCGTCTGCATTTGACTTTTTGGGTGGATATTATAAAATAATCTTATAAATTATATATCCTTTATTAAATCTATTTCCTTGCAAACCTTGACTACCACAGAAGGTTTGGAGAAGAGACTGCATAGGGTCTTGCAGGTCACTGTAAAGCTCTTCAGGTTTTACTCTGAGTGAAGCAGGAAGCCACTACAGAGTTTGAAGAGCACCACCATCTAAATTGTGTTGTAAAAGGGTCACTGCTGGAGTAGCAAACAGATTATACTGAAGAAAGAATATCTGATTTAAGCTGGGTCATCAGATCATACCTGCAACCCCAGCACTCTGGTAGGCTGAGTCAAGAGTCTTGCGGGTTTGAGTCCAGATGAGGAAACAGTGACTTCATGAGATGTTTAGTGAGATTGTCTCAAAATTAAAAAAAAAAAAAATTAGGCCCAGGGATGTAATCAGTATGAAATACCAGTACCATGAAGGAGAGGGGAGAATATTAGACCAGAGACTAAAGGTTACTGTAATAATCTTTATTATAGATGCCTGTCATATGCTCCAAAGTGACAGCACTGAAGATAACAAAACCGTTGGATTCGGAACACATTTTGAAGGGGGGACCAGCAAGTTCTTTGATTGTGGGTGACAGCTAGAGCTGCTAAAACTGACAGTAAGTTTTTTGACCTGCACAATTTGAAGTCCAAGTTGCCACTGAATGATATAGGCCATGGATGGGGCAGGGTTGGGGCATGAAGGAAGACCAGAAGTTGAGATACTTATTAGATTTCCAACTGGACAGTCTCAGGCATGACGAAGTCTAGAGCAAAGACTACCAGTTATGGTCTGTGAGCCAAATCTGAGATATACCTGTTTTTATTTGGCCCCCAAAGCTAAAAAGACTGTTGCCCCTCAGATCACTGTGCCACCTCCATAAGGATCAAGAGGGACACCAGTGCCCCCTCCTTACTCCTCAGTCTTCTTTAATCCCTTCCATCTATGCCTTCTCAAGTGTATGCTAATCCTGGCTTCTACTGGTGTGCACAAGCCAATTTTGTGATTCTTTGTCCCACTTCTTTTTGTTTGTTTGTTTGTTTGAGACAAGGTCTTGCTGTATAGTTCAGGTTGGTCCTGAAGTAACTATATAGTCCAGGCTGGCCTCTAACTTGCGGCAATCCTCCTGCCTCAGCCTCCTGAGTGCTGGGATTACAGGTGTGTGCCACCACGCCTGGCTTGTCCTACTTCTAATAGACTAATACCATGAGGTAATTTGAAATCTGCTGTAGTGGGGAGCGTTTACACCACTGAAATTCACAAAAGGTACAAAGCAGACATTTTCTCTGCAAAAGGCCACTTATTTAACATTTATGAACACACAGCTGTTTTTGTCCTTATTTATTGCATAAGGCCTTAGAATCACAATGCATCACTCACATCCTGCATGCAAATCACTAAATGGAACAGGTCCTACCCTACAGTATCCCTCACCCATCGAAACTCCTTCACCACTTCCACTGAGCCTTCTGAGACTCACGGTCCTACCTCAGAAAAAGACGCTGTTTTAAACCAGGGTGGGAGGTGGTACATTATACACCTATAATCCCAGCACTCTGGGAGGCTGAAGCAAGAGGATCATGAGCTTGAGCCCAGCCTGCACAAGACTCCCTCTCCAAGAAAAAAAGAAGATGGGGGGTGGCATATGCAAGTCAGTGTGAAGGCCTTGCGTTCAACCCCCACTATCACTTTAAGAAAAGACAAAACAAAACCCTGCTTTCTCAACCTCTTCTGAGAATGTGCGTTTCTTCCCTCTTCACTATGCTGTCTTGCTCCATCCTCAATTCTGAATCTCATGTCATCCAATTCAAATGCCCACTATATCTGCATGGTTGCTATCACCTTCCGTCTCATCCTGTTTTTCATGGCACATCTGTTGACTCACAGTTTCAATGTGTGTACTGACAATCCTTTAGTCAACCTTCCCTCCATCGGTGCTGGCCACAGATATTTCCCTCCTGTTGTCTTTTCCATACCTTAGTGTAGTGGAGGCAAAGCTATGGCACGTATGCCACTGTGGGCTTTTTGTATATTGAAAGTTCTAAAGCATTCACCACCACTGCCTTAGTGGACTGAAGAATTCAAAGCTCTTTAAAACTCCACAGTCAAATAAATCTCCTTGTCACCTACTGAAAAACTCCTTGGGTTAATCTCTTACTCTCAAAATTTCTGAGTTTTAATGAAATGAATTTTACTTTGATGATTTACAATCCTTTCACTAGCAATGATCTTGATATTTAAGAAGAGATACTTAGAACTTGCTTTCACAATTTTCAGATGAAACTTACATGTACATGTTTCTACCTTGGAGTACAAATTACTGTCTGCCATTATAATAAAATAGTGTTCCAGCAACCAGCATGCACAAAGCAGCAGGGAACACAGCCCTGGAGAGAATCTCCAGTTTGATGGTAGGCCGTCAGGATTCTCACAGGAGAAGAAATATACCTAATGCATTAGGAAAGTAGAATATTCAAAATGGCGTGAGACAGAAACCAAAGCAAGACTCCAACAACGGATGCGAGCCACCTCACACAGAAACACATCCTCAGGGGCTGTAGTATGCCACTATTTTCATATGAACACAAACATTTGATTATAAATTACTAGGAGTTTAGAGATACTCATAGGAGCCGATGAAAACTAGAAATGGAAAGTACACAGAAAACAAGAGCCAGTCAACAAAATCTCGGTGTCTCTGGGGAAAAGACTCTTTCAGAAAACTAATGCTTTCATTTCACCTCTCTTCTCCATTGACACTGCATCTCTCTCAGATCTTTCCAACCCGTGAGCGATCCTGTTGATCATGGACTGCCCCCGAAGGATTTGCTACCGCAATGCTTCATTCTGGTTTTACACTTCCATTCTATCAAATGCAGTCAATAACCTGTCTGTAGGACAAGAGTATTGCAGATAAAAATCAATTCCCTCTGGAACTCATTTTCTGAAAAGCTTAGTGTACCGGTGAAATTTAGGAAGCACTGCCTTACAAATTGGTCAAATGCTACAAAAAGTGCTGTAGTAGTTTTTAAATATTTTTTTTATTAGCAAAAGCTGGCCTGTAGCTAAAAGAAGTAAAAGAGAAATGTTTAGTCTCTAAAAATGATAGAAAAAAGAAAAGGGGAGTTATCTGGAATCATTTGAAGGAACGGAGAAGGACACAGATAGAAAAAGTGTAACAAGTTCAAGAGTTGGAGCTTTTACTACACTATCACTCCAGCAGGTCCTCAAGTGGTTCTTTGGGCACAAGTGTGCTCTCTGCACACATAGAGCTGCCTGTATTTTTCTTGTTTCTCCACATTATCTCCTTTATCAAGGAAATCTCATTTCAGAGCCTATAAATGAGACTGTTTCTGGACTTACTTTCCCTCTTTGCCTATATACTCTACCTCTGCCAGCAGAGTCTCCAGTTTCCTCTCAGGAGCTTCTGGTCCAAGTATAAATGTAGCTTTATTGTTTGGTATTATTCCACTTCCAAGAAAGCCAGGACACATAAAGGCATCTTCAGGTTTTGAGGCTGCACAGGCAAGCTACCTTCCCTAAGCACAGTGGGTGCTTGTGACTCAATACTGCTGCGGGAGCTACTTGGGATGTTTCCATTTTCAGCAGCACTGTAGATGGCTCCTTATAGCTTCCCTAACCCTCACTCCCATGGTCCTTCGGGTTAGATAAACAGTCACAAGATGATCTCGCACTCTTCACAGAGATCAAGAAAGCTTCCTAAATGCCTCAGAAGAGCCCATACACCAAAGCACAGGAAGTCCTCCCAGAGGCTGCTCTGACCTCAGAACAGACATATCAGGTCCAGGAGCTTCCTGCTTTGAGCTGCAATCCACTGCCTTGTCTGCATGCATCATCTGAGGGTGAAGTCAGCTTTGCGGAGTTCCTCATATTATGGACACAAACACAAGCATGCAAGTCAAACAAAAACCTTCCAATCCTACTGATCTATTAAGACACTCAAGAAAAAGAGAAAACACCCTACAAAATGGCTTACACTATTTCCCACTGGTGTTAATGGATTTTATTTCCTCTTAATTTCTTAATTTTAGGTATTTTGCAAGGCCATTTCTCTGAGGATTATTATTTTTTCTGAAGAACAACAAAAATGTTTGACTATCTAACTGCCTGGGAAAAGACAAGTTTGTTTTAAATATCAACTTAGATTTTCCTCCTCTACTAGCTCAGTCTTCAACTCGTTAATAGGTATGGCAATAACTACAATCACAGAGACTGTACTTTGTCATATTTATTGGACAAGAAAGGATACTATGAGAATTTACATATTTAGGAGTCCATAAGAAAAAGGGCAACAATCATGGTTTCAGTCACTGGGAAAAAAGTATATTATTCTGTCTGGTGAGTCCTATGTTGATTCCACAGCTTTCCTACAATGTATGATTAATTTATGACTCCTTAGAAAATAGGTAAGAAACCTTCTTTATATGCATAATAGAATCAAAAAGAATTTTAGAGAACATTAAGTCCACTTTTCTCCCTTTTGAAGAAGTTGAGGCAAGGCCCAGTGAGGGGAAGGATTTGCTATCTGATATCAGGAGTAGGATGAAAGGCTGGGTCAGATTCCTGTTACAGGATTTAATCTCTGCACTAACAATGACTCCAAACAAGACCAATGCTGGAGACTGCTGATGAGAGAAGGTGGCTCAGGTGCTTCCGTGGACAGCTGCCAGTCTGGTAGAAGAACCAAGCCGCAAGTACTTTGTTAAGCATACTGACCACTTTCACAACCGTGAGGATAACTGTAAAGAAAATACAGGATATGCCCTAAAAATAAATAAAAAGGGACCTGACTATTTGGAGTCAGGGAAGATTTTTCTGGAAAATATTACTGAACACCAAGTGGTAACTATATAATTTATAAACTAGCAGTAAATGAGGACACTTGAAACTATACTGCTACAGACATGAACTGGGCCCATGCTTGGAGCACAAAGGTAAATCGGTACTGATCAGTGAGGCGAGACATGGACTAAGTGAGGTGAAGGAGCATCCAAAATGGGGAGTTAGCAGAGACTGCCTGAGATGTGACATCAGAGGCTTCACAATAGGCTGCCAATCCACATGGCTCATTTAATCCACACAACCACCCTAAGAAGTTGACTCTGCTAGCTCCATTCCAGATGACAGAGGTGAGGTTCATGCCAAGGGGCATGAACAAACTTTGAGAGGTGATAGAACTATTTTACATGTTAATTGTGGGGGTGGAGCAATGGCTGTATATGCCTGATAAAATTTACTGAACTGTACATTATAAAGAGTGAATTTTATGCATTAAATTTTAAAATGAGGAGGAGGCAAGATACCTCTGAAGGGAGGAAGACCGGAGCAAAAAGGCTGGGAAGAAGACTCCCTCCCCAATGGGCTCTTTGGCTCACGGCCATGGGCAAAGCTCAAAGGGGCAGGGCTCCTGAAAATGAAGCGCAGCTGTGTTTCAAAGGGACAGGACCAGGATGGGGACTGGTAAGCCGCTCACACTGGTGTGGCTGTCCCTGTCTGCTTCTCAGCCTATATATCTATCTGCCTTTCTCTCTGCCCCTGGGTATGTAACCTTGCCTCCACACATTTCCACTCTCTGCAGAATAGTGTCTCACTGCCCATGTCTCCTTGGCAGCCCTGTTAGCTCAGAACATATGCAGTTCAAGTTTTTCCAAGAGACAATTCTACAGGCTTTATGACTCCATAGCAGAGATTTCTTTCAATAGTCTGATTGGTCAGTGATCAGTGAATGGATTAATTCTTCTGTTATCTCCGATCTACAATTAGCTGCTACCAGAGGAAGGAATTCTGTAGTTCAAACATGGCCCATAGGCTTTGTCCTCCAGCGGGGTATGTGATGGTAAGTCTCTTCCTAGAGAAGGAAGAGTGAACTGGAAGGTTCATTACGTGTCACCAGATAGGATTTCTTTAGAGCTATAGATTAAATGCATCTGGGGACAGGACAACCAGATAAATGACAAAATCAATCAAAGGTAAAGAAAAAGAAAAAAATGTGTTTAAAAAACAGTAAGTAGCCTAGTCTGCCTAAAACACAGGACTTTTATAGCAGGGTAGTGCAGAAATCAGTTGGGACAGGCTCAAGATAAAACAGGTGTAAAAGTGGGGTAGAGCAGGGACCACAGTGCTCTGGTGGGGCTGGTGCAGACAGCAATCTGGAGAAAAGGCTGCCTGCAGGGTCACAGTGGAAAGTTCACTCTGCCGTATGCTGCTCTTCCTTGGGCAGAAAAAATTTAATGACAGTGGCAGATGGCAGAGTCAGGGTGGCTCAGCACAAAGCTCTGCAAAAAGAAGTTCACAGAACAAAGATTTGGCTGTTTCCCTAGCTTCATCCAAGAAAGAAAAACAAACTGAATTGGGTTTATAGAAGATGACCAGGTAGACTGCTGGAGAGACAGAACAGAGTCTTGGTTCACCCTAGCTCAGAATAAGTATTTCTTAAAATTATCCGGCTCCTTTTGTCTGCACAGAAGTAACATAACAGTAATGTGGCACAGTACTACTCAGATTCCTCTGATCTAGGAATATGAGAGTATGGAGATGGGGTGGCCTGAAGAACACATTGGAACCAAACGGGCAATGTAAGGTGCTGTTCCTCATTATACTGTGTAAGTCCACTGACTAGGATAAAGTATAATAATTCAAACAAACAAAAACAAAAGAAGCAGACACTAGTTTTGGAGGTGTAGACCTGAAAATCTGATGGTGGACATGATGAAGAGTTACTGATCTTCCTCAATGCAATGTCTATTCTCAGCATGGAAACTACAACTCAATACATTTTTAATAAACTCTGATGAGGACTGGATGGGAGAGCCACAGAGATTAGGAACACACAAGCTAAAAATACATGCAATGGATCTGTACCTAGTTATCTATAAAGAAGTCCTACAAACTAGTAAGGCAAAAATATGTGAAATAAATAGAACTTTGTTATACATCAGGAAAAGAACTGAAGCAATAAAGAATCATGAACCACTAATGTAAAACTCTAACAATATCAAGTGTTGATGAAGACTGGAAGTAGTTAATTCCCACAATAATGGTGGGAATGTAAATTGGATCAATAACTGAAACAGCTGAGAACCACAAATGCAAACAAAATTAACAACCTTTAGTCAGAGAACAGATAAACAGTGGCATAGTCATACCTAGGAAACTATACAGCAATAGATACAAACAAAATACAGTGGCAATACAATGACTCTCAAAAACCCCATACTGAACTAAAGAAACAAGACATGAAAGAGTGCATTCTCTATGATATCTTTTATATAAAAGAGAAAGAAGCAGCAAAAGACTTGAACAGTGAAACTACAATAAAAGCAAATGTCACCACAAAGGTGGAGTCTTCCTGGGGAGGACTGGACAGCAACAGACCTGAGAGGGAGGTGCAGGGCCTCTTGCTGGTGCTCCCTGTTAGAACAAGAGCGGCTTTCATGGATGCATAGGACAGCTTCCTGGTAAGCACATCTGTTTTATGCACTGTTTTGCAGCTATATACATAAATTTCATAGTTAGTGCCTCCATTGCCAGAGAAAGAATATATAGGATTGATAGTGTAATATGGGGCAAGAAATCAAAGAATAGTCAAGTTAGGAAATTCTGTGACTGGGAAATTGTTGATGACCTTAGTTAAAATGGATTTTAATAGATAGGTTGGGGAAGAGGACTGATTTCACTGTAACCGGTTTATGGTGACAGTAGTTACTATGGTTTCAATGTTTCTTCCAAAACTCACATTGAAACTTAACTGCCACCATGGCTGTAGTAAGAGGTAGTGTTGAAAGCAGGTGACAAGATCATGAGAGTTTCGTCCACACAAAGAGATCCACACCACTATCCAGCAAGTGAGTGCCTGATGAATGGAAAATGCCCTGTGCTTTTCTTTCCCTCCATGCCGCACATATACTTGTTCAGCCGTCCGCCAAGCCGAGACACAGGAAGAAGGCTGCTATGGACCTCCCAGCTTCTAGGACCAGAGGCCAAAGAAACTTCTCTTACTTACCATTTACCCAGTCTGTTACATGCTGTTACCACGAAAGAAAATAAACTGAGACAGTGGTTTCTTTGGTAAACTGTGTTGATATTTAGAGATGTTGAAGGAGAAACAAAATATCTATAATGAGAGAGTGGGAAGTTTAAAAATTTTTTTCTTAATATTACACATTGTACTTCTCAGTTTCACAGAGACACTTTCCTAAAATATTTTATGTGAAACAAAAACCACATAGCATTGCATCTTTACATATGTTGATTGTTAAAATCTCAATGCAGTGTACCTTCATATCTTAGCTGTACAAACCAATACTGAGGGTAATGGATTAAATCTTGTGAGAATATTAAGCTCTCAAACCCTTTTATTTACACAAAACCCCCAAAGTTAATGTAGGGTATGTTCTCATATTATTAGTGATACTTGCATTTGCCTTTTCCTTGTGAGTCAGCTTTTCATGGTATTTTATTTAGCTCCAATTTTTCAAAAACTAGATTCAAAAACTATTATAGGCTACAATGTTGTTATACAAATTACTCATACAAAAAAGAAATACATGGTGTTACTGTAATAATTGAATAAGTAGAAGCTGCAGAGTCTTCTCTGCACAAATATGTGGTTTGATAATAATACAGTTATAAAAAACATGAATATATATTTCTCAAATGAGAATTACCTACAGTTAGGTCAGAATAATCCGGCAAGGTACAAAGATAAGCATAAGAAGATGCATATGCCATAATTCACTAGGATTTTATTTCTTTTATCATTTATTTTTCTTCTAGGAGCACTTAATGGACAAAACAAATCACTATCATAAAAATTTCCAAACTACAAAAGCATTCAGACAACAAAATGCAAGCCTTGAAAAAGAAAAGTAAATTAAAAACTCACTAAAATTGCAAGTTTAGAAAGTCTGAGGCACTGCACCAACCAATACCACTTGTGACTTACAACAGATGTAGATAAAAGGAATCCTGAGACTTTTACCCCTTATTTCCATCCTGCAATACTGAGACAATAAATCAGCTTACTTTCCCACTGACATCAGCAAAGTATGCATTTGCTCACTGATTGCTTTACTCCTGAAAATGTGCTTTAACACACAGATTAGTGTAAAAAATTTCCACTGTGAATAAACTGCATGTTTGCCTCCAGAGCCTGAGGGAAAGGGAGCAATAAACAAAGACCACAGATGCTGTGGCTTGTTGCTAGGCCCCCACAAGGGCCACAACACACCATAGCTATCTACCCTGCATGTCAGCCTTCTGTCCCTCTCTCCCCATGATAAAAAAGAAGGAAACAAAGGCAAAAACATTAACAGGACTAGGACAAAGCTGTACTTACTCAACTAACAAAAATTTCCTGAGTACCAACATGTGTAGTGTTTTATGCCATATAGGAGAGATTCAAAGGTGAATAAAAGTCCATTCTCATTTGCAAAAAATTTCAACCTGATCAGATTTAAGGTGGAGGAGCTGGAGCATGAATAAAAGCAGTATTGTTTATTGTTATAATCAATGGATGGATATATGTGAGGCTTTCTCTTTAAAAGAACTTGCAGAATTTGCCCATGTTTCCTCTGGTCAAGGTGTTAGTTATGAAGTAAGATGGGAGTAATGGGGAGGGATATCACTATAAAGTGGGGGTGAGGGCTGAGACAGAGGGGATCACACAGTCATGTACAGAGGAAGGATGGAGGGAACTGTCACCTGACACTTAAGTCTCAGATGAAAGACTCCACAAATTTTCACAGAAGTGAAAGTAACAACAGAGAGAAAGTCCTTTTGTTCTTAGGGACTTAGATCATTAATTTGTTTCTCTTCTTTTATGTAAATTCAAGGATCTTTGAGTTAAAAGAACCTACTCAAAGTTATAAAGGTCTTAATCATTGTGCTGTGGACATGGATTATATCAATACTTCCTGAAACTGACAGGCTGTCCTTTAAAATCAATAACATCTTTCAAGTAGAAAAAAATGAAAGTAACATTTTCTGTTTCTTAGAGACAATGTTTCTTTGTCTGAGAGTCACAAGCAAGATGCCGAGTTAGAACTCATGCAGATTTCAAAGCATATCAAAAGCTCTATCATACCATTTCTATTTTTCAAACTTATAAGCACAACAGAAAAGACTACTGGATGTTCAGAAGAAAATATACGTATGGGGATTGGAGTACACACATTAGATTTTGTCATTACATTTTTTTAACAACACGATTGCTCCTAGCTGGAGCTGCCCTGAGCAGTGGGGGAATTAATAGCCCGGCAATTCTCGTTACCATGGCTGTGATGGAATGGATCCAGTGACACAGCTCGCTGGCCCCCTCTGATTTGCCTCATGTTTAACACTCCCTTGGAGACATGCAGGTCTTTGTCAAGCACTCCACCCAGAAGAAAGACAAATGTCTTCCTGTGGCAAACTAGGAAATGCTCCCCAAGCTAAACACAACAGGTGTATTTCAACAATTGTTCAGAGGAAAACAAAGGGAAAGGAAAGAAGAATATATGAAAAAGGTGTGTGACTAAAATGAGGCGCTGACTGCCCTAGGAAGGCATGGATCCTGAGAGGAGTGTACGTTCGGCTCCTTTTTTCTTCCACTGACCTGGGAGTGCTCAGATTGTGGGAGAAATCTGAGATCTACCCCTCCCTCCCTCCACCGATGGGACTCAGAGTCCTGAGACCTACAGGAGCATCAGTGACGCAGCAGGATCCTGGCTAAGGTGCATACAATGGACAGGAGAAACTACAGGTACGGAAATACCCCATGCAACATTAGCAATATGAGCCAACAGGTGATCTTCTAACCTTTCTTTTTTTTTTTTTTTTATTCTACTTTTCCTCTCTTTTGTCAACAGTCTCGCTTGACTTTATGATACTTTCATACAAGTAAACATTCTCTTTCTATTTCACTGCAAAACTCCTAGGCCTTCTCTTCCAACCCTTTCCTCCCATGTCCTACAATTACCCAAAGCCTGGTGCCTCTTGTGCCCACCAAACTTGCTCCTACTATAGTTAGCCTCATTCATCTCTTCATCCTATCCCCCACCCTCCTGAAACAACTTCCCTGCAACATGGTGAAGCCACTCCACTAAGTGGAAAATCATCACATGCAAGTTCCTGGTACAAGTTGGATTACATTATATTTCTGTAGACCTTTCTCTCATGGTTATAGATATCAGGCTAATACTCACCATAGTATGTAAATAGCCAGGCTGTACTTGAGTATATTATTACTGCAAACTAAATTACTTTAAGTCAGACATGCTATAACCAGTTTTTCCCCCTGTATGACAACAGTGCAATTGTAAGGGTTCATAGCCATCACCATAGCCTAGTACCGAAAGAATGGGCCCTAACTCAAATTGATAGCAACTCCTCAGTCTTAATATATTGGGAAGGTAGGTTCTTAGGATAGACATAAAGACCAAGATCCACCCACATCTAGAAGACACCCAGAGGAACAGACACCTCCTAGGAAAGCCTCAGAACCAGTGATAAGGTAAGAAGTCTACACACATCAACACAGAAAACAAAATAGAAAATGACAAGCAGCAGCACAATACAATCCCAAGTACCCAGCCCGCTGAAGACACGTCCAGAGCACAAAGAGACAGAGCAAATCAGAAGTCGACAAATGGAAGTCTGAAATGATGGCAGCAGAAGTGAGAAAACAAATCGATGTGGCCACAGAAGAAAATAATCTCTAAGGTGCAAAAAGAAATGACTATCAAAAAAGATATTAAAGCAGACACAGACAAACAAATAGAAGAGCTCAGGAAAATAGTGGAAACCATGAATGCCAAATATAGACAAGAAGTGGAATCAAGGAAAGATATCCAAACAGAAATGTAGAATAGACACTCCACTGAAAGTATATGCAGCAGATAGAATGAAGGGGAGGATAGAATATCAGTCTAGAAGACAGGAATGTGACTAGTAACCAGAAAAAGAAAGATATCTTAAAAGTCATAAGAGATCATGAAAAATCAATCCAACAGTGATAGGATGAGGCAAAGAACAATGTAAGATTGACTGGAATCAGTGAGAAGCTGAAAACAGTGCAAAAGACATTAAAAACCTCTTCACAGAAATAATGGCAGAAAACTTCCCAAACATAGATAAAGAATTTGACATACAAATAAATGAAACATATAGAACTTAAAATAGCCACAACCAAAATAAATCTATACCAAGGTTATAATAATCAAGAGTCCTGAAATTGAGCACAAGAACAAAATATTAAAAGTAGCTAGAGAAAGAAACGTATCACATATAAAAGAAAGCCCATCAGAACTATAGCAGATTTCTCAACATAAACTCTCAAATCAAGGAAAGGTTGGAGTGAGGTATTTTAAGCCCTAAAGGAAAACAATCTTTAACTCAGATTAATGTACCAAACAAAACTCTCTTTCAAAATTGATGGAGAAATAAGATACTTCCATGACAAATAACAACTGAAGAAATTTATAGCCATCAAACCAGCTCTATAGAATGCTCTGAAGAATATATTAGAAAGAAATAACAAAGACCACAAACACATGAACAACAATAGAAAGAAGCCTCTCAGCAGGGCAAGCAATTAAACACAAGGAGAAAGACAAGGAACAAACAACAGGAAAACAACATGAAAAGAAAAGCCAATATATGTCAGTTATAACCATCAATGTAAATGGTCTCAACTCACCAATAAAAAGAAAAAGACTAGCAGAATGGATCAGGAAGCAAGATCAAAAAATATACCGCATCTAAGAAACACATTTAAATGAAAAAGAAATTCACAGATGGAAAACAATTCTCCATGTCAAAGGAACCCAGAAATAGGCAGGGGTAGCTATTGTATTTTCATACAATGCAAAATTTAAGCCAAAACTGGTTAAAAGAGATAAAGAAGGTCACTACATACTTGATAAGGGAAAACTCCAAGAAAAAGAAATAACAGTCACGAATATTTATACACCAAACACAGATTCACCCATCTATATAAAACAAACATAAACAGACATGAAAACCAAATAAACACTAACACAATTGTAGTGCAGGACCTTAATATCCCACCTAATACTCTCACAAATAAATCAACTAGACAAAAAATCAACAAAGAAATATTAGAATTAAACCAAGCCTGTGAGCAAATGGACTTGGTAGATATCTACAGAGCATTTCACCCCCAAACATCAGAAGACACATTGTTCTCAGCTGGACATGGGACATTCTCCAAGATGGACCATACATTAGCTGACAAAACATGTTTAAGTAAATGCAGAGGAATTAAAATCATCCCATGCATACTATCTGATCATAGTGCAACAAAACTGGAAATCAACGATAAAGGAAATCACAAAAGCTACATAAACACGGAAATTAAACACCCTTCTGAACAACCAATGGGTCACAAAGGGAATTAAAGACAAAATTAAACACCATATACAATTGAATGATAATGCCGATATAACATACCAAAACTTATGGGACACAATGAAAGCAGTCCTACGAGGGAAATTTATAGCAATGAACTCACACAACAGGACAACAGAAGGAACTCAAATAAACAACCTAATGTTGAACCTCAAGCTTCTAGAAAAAGAAAACCAAACCCAAAGCTTGTATAAAGAAGGAAATTACAAAGATAAGAGCAGAAATTACTCCAACAGAGACTAAGAAAACAAAAACAACACAAAGAATAAATGAATTGAAAATTTGGTTCTTTGTAAGAACAAATAAAAGTGATCAACCGTTAGCCAACTTCATCAAAAAAGGAAAGAAAATACTCAAATCCATGCAATTAGGAATGAAAAACAGGAAATCACAACAGATCCCACAGAAATCCAGGATACAATCAATACCTACTATGAGAAGCTATATTCTAATAAGATGGAAAACACAGAAGAAATTGATAGATTCCTAGAAACAATCTAATTGCCAAAACTAAACCAAGAAGATATAAAAATTCTAAATAACCTCATATCATCCAATAAAATTGAAAATATAATTAAAAATTTACAAACAAAGAAAAGTCCTGGCCCTGACAGATTCACTGTTGAATGCTACAAGAAATTTAAAGAACTAATGCCACTAATGCTGAAAATCTTTAAAGAAATTGAAAACAGAAGTTTTCAAACCCCAAATCAACAGAAATTTTGATTAAAATTATTCCTGTAAGCAAATATTACCCTGATTCCAAAACCAGAGAAGAATGTAACCAAAAAAGAAAACTACAGGCCAATCTCCCTAGTGAACATAGATGCAAAAATCCTTAATAAGATACTGGGAAACAGAATGCAGCAAATAAATCACTAAGAAGATTACATATCATGACCAAGGAGGATTCATCCCAAGGGTCTGGAGATGGCTCAAAATATGCAAATCAGTAAATGTACTACAACATATTAACAGAATCAAATACAAAAATCATATGATCACTTCAATAGATGCAGAAAAATAATTTGACAAAGTCCAACATCCATCCATGATAAAAATCCTACAGAAAATTTGAATAGATGGTCTTTATTTCAATCTTATAAAAGCCATCTATGACAAACTAACCACTAATACCATATTAAATGGTCAAAAACTGAAAGTTTTCACTCTAAAAGCAGGAATAAGACAAGTCTGTCTATTATCACCACTCCTATTCAATATCATTCTGGAAACATTAGCCAGAGCAATTAGAGAAGGGAAAATAATAAAAGGAATAAAGATAGGAAAGGAAGAAGTTAAAATACCATTATTTGCAGAAGATATGATACTCTACATAGAAGATCCTAAGCACTCCACCAAAAACTTGTAGATTTAATGTACAAATTCAGTAGTATAGTGAGATACAAAGTCAACACTGAAGAATCAATAGCATTCCTGTACACAAGAAACGAAGTCACACAGAGAGAAATTAGGGAAAGCCCATGCTTCACAATAGCATCTAAAAAATGAAATACTGAGGAACCAATCTAACAAAGGATGAAAAAGACCTGTACAGTGTAAATTACAGTACCCTAAAAAAGGAGATCAAAGAAGATATCAAAAAATGGAAAGATGTCCTGTGCTCTTGGATTGAAGAACCAACATAGTGAAAATGGCCATATGCCTAACACTGCTATACAGATTTAATGCAATCCCAAATTGCATACCTCACATACCTCACAAATATAGAGTTTTTTTTGTATTTGGTTCTCTTAATATGTGGTAGTATATTTATTGATTTGCAGATGTTGAACCATCCCCAGATCCTTGGGATGAATCCTCCTTGGTCATGATGTATAATCTTCTTCATGATTTATTTGCATACCTCACATACCTCACAAATATAATTAGCAAAAGCATATTCTGGGCTACAAAAGCAAGTCAAGGGACATCGGAATCCCAGACCTGGAATTATACTATAAGGTTACTATGATAAAATCATATTTGCAAAACAAACAAATAAAAAAAAACAGGCCTGAGGATCACTGGAACAGAACAGAAGATGCAGACGGAACCCCAGGTATATTCAGTCACTCTGTCTTTGATAAAGGAGCCAAACATTTCACTGGACAAAAGATAGTCTCTTTAATAAATGGTGCTTGAAAAACTGGCTCTCCACATGCCAAAGACCAAAACTAGACTATTGCCATGCACTAAAGTTAACATGGATCAAATATTAAAATAAGTCAAAGATCTAAATGTTAAAATAGAAACACTGAATTTACTGGAAGAGAAAATAGGTAGAAATCTCAAAGATATGAGTGTTCATATGAGACTTCATGAATAAAACTCAGACTGTAAAGGAAATAGTACAAACAACCCACAAATGGGATCTCACTTTATTAAAAAGCTTTTGCACAACAAAAGAAATCACCAACAGAGTGAAAAGACAACACATTAGCATAAAGAAAAGTGGGAAAAATTATAGTCAACTGTCCCTCAGACAAAGGACTTATATCTAGAACATATAAAAAATTGAAGAAAATCAGACCCCCCAAATTCAAAGACCCAATCCAAAAATGGGCATCCACGACACACTTCTCAAATGAATAACTATTAAGGGCAAATACATGAAAAAACGTTCAACATCATTGGTCTTTTGAGAGATGCAAATTAAAACAACACTGAGATTCCATCTCACCCCAGAAAAAATAGATATCTTCAGAAAATCAACCAGTTAACAAATGCTGTCAGGGCTGTGGAGAAAAAGGAACACTTCTCCACCAATTGGTGAGAGTGTAGACTGGTACAACCACTCTGTAAATCAGTGTGGAGATTCCTCAAAAAGCTAGGATTAGAGGTCCCATGCAACCCAGCTATTCCCCTTCTGAGTATCTTCCCAGAAGAATTAAAAACATCATACCACAGCAATATATGTGAACTTATGTTTATAGCAGCACAATTTGTAGTAGTAAATCTTGGACACAATCCAAATGCCCAGCAGGTAAGGAATGGGAAAAGAAGATGTGGTTCTTTTTCATATAATGGAGTACTACTCAATCATAAAGAAGGATAAACTGGAGACTTCTATAGGTAAGTGGATGCAACTTGATACCACACTCATAAGTGAAATAAATCAGACCCATATGTGCAAACATCATATTGTCTCACTAGTATGGGAAACTGAAGGAGTAAATAAGACCTAATATGTACAATAAATGTCTGAATTTGGAAGAAACTATTCAAAACAAAAAATAAACTGTGGTGGGGAAAAGTGGAAAGGAAGAAAGGGAAAAAGAAAAAAATATATACACAAAATAGTTAAGATAGTTACATGGCTAGTTTCTTTTATTTCATTGGAAAGAAAGGTTTGTGCTAATATTGTTTTGACAAGATATCATGCCTATATCCTATACCCTGAATAACTACTGTGAAGGCAACAATACACAATGTATTAATTATTGTACCTCTCCTATTAAGCTATTTTGGAACTCTTTTTATTGTTATTGTAATTAATATTTTCCTCTTTAGAATAAAAATAATAACAATAAATTAAATGAGATGCCATGGGCCAGAGAAGATATTATGGTTAATGTTTCTCAAATTCACAAGCCATGAAAGTGTATCTTCTTTCTGCACTGACAACAATATATTACTAAGAAAAGTCCTGTGAAAATGCATTCAGTTTTGTTCAAGAAATATTTCTTCCTTGCTCAGAATTTATAGGATGGTTAGCAAATCTAAGATTTATTTTCTACTTTCCATCCTTCCCTTTAATTCTAGAGCCTTTGACACTAGTAGGGAAAAGACATGATTATAATAGGGCAAGTTTTATACCCACAAGAGCTATAAACAAAAAGGGTAATCAACCATTTTGGCTTGCCAAAGGCTGAAGAGATGTTCAGTGCTAAAGAGGAACAATCGGGGCAAACAGAATGAGCTACTTACCTTGCACATCTTACACATCTATACACACACATGTGCTCTCTAGTCACATGGTCTAACCCTCTCTTTTCTCATCTTATTCATTGTGGTGCTGTAAGAATATCTCAATTCTAGCATCAGCTATCTAGAAGAGAACTTCACAGACAGTTAAACTGACAAAACCCTAAGGACAAGCTCTAAATCAAAGAAATATAACACAATCATGAACTATACTTGCATAATACTTTATTTACTTTGAAACTCAGAAAGAGAGGGAAAGTATGCATGAAATGTGCCTCAAGTTTTTATACTGCACTGAAAATTACTTCACTTGAAGAAAAAACATGGATGCTCATTTTTCTGATGTATGATTAAAAATTTTACTCTGTAAATCAGTATTAGAATTTTACTCAAGACATGAGCAAAGGTCAAAGAATTTTTACCACTACAATATATTTTATTTTGTGGGGTTTTTTTGTCTTTTTTGAGACAGGGTCTCACTATGCAGTTCAGGCTGACCTTGAGCTCACTTTGTAGATCAGGCTGGCCTCAAACTCACAATGATCCTCCTGCCTCAGCCTCCCGAGTGCTAGGATTAAAGGTATCCACCACCATGCCCCGCTATATTTTAAAATATAGAAATAAAATAATCATGCATTCCTTCACAATCCACAAGAAAATCAATTTATGTATACTAATACATATATCTACTGACATACCCGTATACTGTTATTGTAATATATAAATACTACTTAAGTGTGAGACATATTTGGTGGACATCAAAGGACAGACATGCATCACTGCTACTGGACTTTTCCTTCTCTGACCACAGAGCCTGTGAGCATAGGACCCTATCTGCAGCAGCCCCTGTCAGCACCCTTCTGTTCTCAGGGCCACAGAATAGACAATCTCACCCCTCACTATCTTCTCTGCCTACTAAAACAGGGCTTTGAAATAGATGAAAGGAATCTAGGAGGGTTATCCACAGTGACGGGTTTGTTACTGCCAGGAGTAACCTGTAAAGCAAGGAAAGGGAACTGAGGAAAGATATGCCCTTTATTCCAAGTCCCGTACGGAGAAATGTTCTGCGGCTCCAAATTTCCTGTAATATGATGTCACTTGAAGAGCACTGTGACACGTTCACACAGTGCCTTTAAAACCTGCATAACTTACCAGTCATCTCGCAGTGTGTATTTCACTGCTGCTACATCAGTTCCACTTTACCTTCTGCCAGTAAGAACTTGGACTCTTGTTCACATAAAGGATTAAGGAAATAATTTTCATGCCTCCAGATGGTATGAAAGTAATCAGAAAAAACCCGCAATTTTGCTTTGCAAGATTTTCTTGAACTAACACCAAGAGAATAATACAACCATCGTCTTTTCCTGTATTTGAAATATTCAAATAAGTAACAACACAGCAGGCCCCCTATCCATAAGGGATAAGTTCTAAGAGCCCCACTGGATGTTTGAAATCACAGGTATTGCAAAACTATTTTTTTGTTGTTGTTTTTCTTTATGTGCCCTGCAGTATTGCCACATAGTACGAGAGTCAATCTGTCCTTTCATCTTTTATGGCCCGGTGCCTCCTTCACAGCACTACTCATGTGCTTTGGGCCATTAACCTGGGATACTGCAACCAACAGTCTGATAACCAGGGCAAGTGCTAAGTGACTAGTAGGCAGGTACTGCATACAGCATGGACACATTAAAGGTATGACTTCTATCCTGAGAGCAACAGCATGAAATTTCACCATAATACCAAGAATGGCATATAGGGTAAAACTTACAAACTTTTTATTTCTGCAATTTGCCATTTAACATTTTGGGGCTGTAGCTTATCATAGATCAACTAATCCACAGCTAAAATTGTGGAAAGTGAATCTGTGAATAAGAAGGAACTTCCGTAACGATATTGGCACTAACAGGTATGATGGTCTTTCTATGATGCAGGGTCTAGTATGGGTCCTCTAGATTTATATAACCCTCATAGACAATCTTCATAACAGTCCTGAGGCAGGCATTACTACCACAAGGCTCTATAGAAGAGAAAAGTGAGATTCTAAGAAGCTGAATAACTTGCCCAACACCATACAACTATTACATGTCAGAGCCAGGATCTGAATCCAGGCAGTATTACAGCAAGATCACACTCGTAGCCACCATTCAGTGTTGCCTCTTTCCAAATTTACCTATTATCTACACCTAAAGATAGTAAAAAGAGCAGTAAAATAGAAATGATAAATAAAGAACATTTCCCACAAAGAATTTAGAAACATTTAAAAAAATTTTATTCAGGAGATGCTCTTCAAAAATTCCATGACTGCCACATTTTCTTATTTCACCATTAGATCAAAGAAATGACTACAACGTACCTGGGGCATTTAAATTAATTTGAATTCACATATAGTGTGTTAGATGATGGCTAAACACTAAATAACTAGACATTCTACTCACAAGCACAAATCAGAGATAAGCCAACGCCAGGTGGCCAATGCTTCCATTCTCTCCAGGTTTAATTAACACAAATACTGTTACGCATTCATTCCCACAGATAAAATTCTTAAATTTAACTAAAATTTAATTCTACAAGATTAATCCATATATACCAGCTTCAAACCAGTCCATGATTTCTGCATATAGATCCATTTTTAAAATAAGAAAAGTTACTAAAATTCCTAAGAATGACTTAGTTGTTCAAAATACATCACATAATACAGGTTTTCAGATACATACCAAACTCTACACCTCACAGGGAAATGGTAAACTAGATCAATATATTAGGCAAAATGGTTTCCCAATGATTTTATAGGATAAAAGATGGGTGTTAAAATGACCATGAACACAGATAGACTTCACATAGGTGATTTCTAAATACCAAAAAGTGACTCAAGATAGGTAATTCTCAAAATTGCCTCATGCATTAAACTATAAACCTTGACTATAAAAATAAAGTATACACATTGTACATATCACCAAAGGTCATAATTTATGTCTCAGATATAATAATTTACTTCATCTAATAATAAATGGGCAAGTCTAGACTGAAGAAAGATTCACGCTCTCAAAGATAAATACGTTTAAGGATGCCTCCTCATTTATAACCTTCCAAGGTAAATTCCATCAGCTATGATAAAGACCAAGCACTAAAACATGAAGAAAAATCATTCTGGGTGAAGCAGGAACTAGTGCTGCTATGGTTGTTTGATCCTAAACTCTCTAATCTGTCCTCAGCACATTTTTCCCAGGAGGCCTTTCAATTTATAGCTGTGGTGGAGAGTGGAACTGGACCTTTGCCCAGACAAAGTGTGGGGCTGAGTCCATTGTGTGCAGCTTTTACCTAAAATAATGAAATCTATAGAAAGACAGGCTTCCCTCACCCCTTTCTCTTTACTTTCCTTCTTCTCCCTCACACTTCTCAACTTCTGCCACTGTACATTTTCCTGATCTCATATCTATGCCTTTTGTTACTTCGATTCATGCCCTGTTGACTCATGTGCTGAAATAAAAGCGAAGTGCCCTTCTTAGTGATTCTATGACATCAGGCTCTCCTATGGGTTCCTCCCTTTCTAGCTGTTCCTTTCTGCACTTTTGTGGATCTCTTGTCTTTCTACCTGTTTCTAAACATGACACTCCTCAGAGATTGCGCCTCTTTTTCTTTTTTTTCCCCCCTCTAGAATCCTGTTCCCTAGAAGAGCTCATCCATTCACAAGGTTTTAAACACTACCTTCACGCTGACAATTCCCAACTTAGTATCTCTAGTCCCATCTTTACAGTAAGCTCCAGACTAATGAATAGAAAAATGTGTAACTGATCTTTCTACCCAGTGTCCATTACTGTCTCACACTGAACATGCTCAAAAGCTACCTGAGTCTGGCTGTCATCATTTCTGTAAATGACCTAAAGACCCAAATCAGAAAGCAGAAGTCTGACTCTACTATATATATATTCAATCTTTCGTTAGGACCTGTTGGCTCTACCTCTTTCCTAAGAGACCCATCCCCATTCTCTTTCTGCCCACATCCCTTGCCAGAACATTTGTGAAAGCTTTCTAAGTGTCCCCTATATTTCTACTTTTGCACTTTAGTATCCATTCTTCATAAAACAGCAAGATTTTCTTAAACCAAATCAGATCTGAGGGCTCTCCAGGTTTAAAACGCTCCAACTGCCCTTGTACGACATCCAAACCTGTTTTCATGGTCACAGTCCCTTGACCTGGCCCCTGCTGACCTCATTCTGGACCACCTGTCTCCCACCATTGCAACCACAGTGGCTTCCTTACAGCCCACAGGATTCTCCAGGCTCCTTCCTACCTCAGCCTCTTTGCAAATGCCTTGTTCACAATGCCCAACCCCAACTTCAACTCTCTGGTTCCAAGAATGTTCCAGTGAAACATGTGATGATGACTAGCAGGAGGTAAGCTAGCAAAGCAAGAGCAAAGAAAAAGCTGAATTAAGGCCATATACAGTGTCAAAAGGTTACAGAATATATGATTCCTTTTATATTAAGTGTCCAGAATAGACAAATCCATGAAGACAGAAAGAAGATGCGTCATTGCTAGGGACAGAAGAGTGAAAAGTGGGAGTGACTGCAAAGCGGCATGGGCTTTTCTTTTGGGGAGTAGCTAATGTTCTAAACATCTAATGCTTTACAAAGAGAATTTTATGATAGGTGGACTACATCTCAATAAAGATGTTATTCAAAAAAAATATTTATACGAGATGAATTACTATGAGATGACCATAACCTACTCACTAGATCATGAGCCCTAGAAAGTTAGAGTCATTTTGTCAATCTTCTCATTCACAGAGCCTAGCACAGAGCTGAGAGACTGACTGAATGGTGACCTTGGCGTTAGGAAGTGTCACTTAGAAGCAAATACTGTACTCTAGTAATTACACCTACAGATTTTGGTCAGCTTTGAATATAGCAAAGAATAAGCCTTCATGAGGAAATGATTCTATATTACCAAATAAGACAGTCTGTAATTCACAAAAGCTATCTATTATCATATTTGATTGTTACACAAAAACAAAAAAGTCCTGCGAGGTGGGCAGACCACCTTGTGTCTCAGCACTTTATAGAGGGAGAAAAGGAGGATCCTAGAACTTTCCCTACAAAACCTTGACATGTGTATCATAGGCCAAAGACCAAGCACAGGTCCCCTTCGGCAACACTGTCACTATCATGGGCAAGCTGGGACCAATTTTGTCACAGCACTCACTGGAAAGAATCACTCAAGTGATGAGGTTGATCTTCAGCTTGACCTCAGCATCCTCTACCACTGGCATATTATTTGGCTTTAAATTGCTTAACCACATTCTTTCCCCATGCAGTCATCCACAGATTAGGGTGATAAGACTTCTATTGCTTTCTTACTGGCATGTCATGAAGAATGAGAGCAGTCCTGCAGGAAGATAAGAAACTATCTGCCTCTGTGTCATCTGCTTGGGCCACTCATAATGCCTCCTGCTTCCAGGAACAAAATCTTCTAAGGACAGTCAGCTCCCTCCACTCCTCAATGCAGCCCAATCCAAAAGAGAGGCAATGTTCTTATTATACTTTTATACCATTGGTGTGACCCCACTTCACATGTGACAAAAACTCCTCTCCCAAACATTGTTAGACTTGCCTAGAACCAGGGAAAAAAAGAGGGCCCCTGGTCCTCAAAGCCACTCTTCTGGCTTTGATTCCCTGTGCTTTTCATCATGCCCTGCTATCCACACATTTCCCTTCCATGAACTCTTCCCCCAGATACCCCTTAGTGAGGAAACTGCTAACTGCAGCAGCTGTTCCAGCCATGAGATGTGGACCCTTTTCATCTGCTTGACACTGAGCACCCTCTTACCCCTACTGCCTCCTTCTTTCCAGTCTACACCCTCCTCCTAGAACCAACCCTGAAAGGCTCCAAAGTCCCAGAGTGCAATGCACATCCAGTGGTTGTTCTTGTGCTCAAACACAGCTCTTTCTCCCTTGGGCTCCTTCTCCAGGAAGACAGAGTAGCTTCTCCCGTGTACCTTCATGTGGGAGAATGCAACTTTGGTGCTCAAAATTTCTGCCAAAAGACCCTGAGGTAAGACCAGACTCCCCATGGTACTGAGTCCTCAAAGTGCAAGATGAGACTGAATCTCAGTGGTCTTGGTTCTCCATGGATGCACAGGAGACAGACATCCTGCAAAGTCACTAGAAATTGCACTTGAGGGTCATGCCTAGGCCTGGGTGTAAGTAAATAGCATTATAAAGACTTTCTGACTTCTACTCTAGCAATATTTCCTTGGCCAGGGTCAATGCACATTTCTCTATGCAGGGAATCTGGTGCTTCAAGAACTACCCTTCACAGTTGATGCAAGCATAGTTGGGTACTTCCTCAGTGACTGACTGAATGAATCTAGATGTAGGGGTGGGGCAGCACTGATGCTGATAATTTAAATAAGAAGCTGGTAAAAGTCACGTACATTTGACTCTATGATGAACTTTATCTGAAATGCATAGTAGCAAAGCCACTATAATTACCCAGGCAATATTCAGACCAGCTTGAATTTCCCAAAGACATTGTAGCTGGGGCAGACTGGACAAGGGAGGAGAGGATGCAGAGGGCATACCTTCTTACAATCAGCATTACAAGGTGCCACCAACAAAGGGCTGAAAATTCATTATGTAAAACTACCTAAAAACATAAAGTTCCAAATGAGATGAGGAATAGTTGACTCTGCATACTAATGTATATTCATGTGTATAATTAGAGAACATAATGAACAGAAATGGGCATGATAATCATAATGGCATCACATTACATTAACTTTACAGGTTAGAATGTGTTTTCAAACCTACAAATTTATATACCAAATAAATCTCCCCAGTCATCATTATAAAAGGTGGGCAGGAGAGCCTCTATTGTCTCCATTTCACATATCCCATGATCTCAACTCTAATTTTTTAAGTTTTAAATTTTTATTAGTACATATCTGCAGTATATAATGATTACATTCTTCATAGGAAGTTGGTGCATGTATGTAATGCATCTTGCCCAAGGTCACAGAGCCGCTAAGTGCCAGGGCTGAGATTGAAATTCTAGTTTTCTGTTTCAGTCCAGGGGCCTTTATCCCAAGCCACCTCTCCAAAATAAGCCATACACTATTTATTTATTCATTCAAGAAATACTTATCCACTCATTCAATAAATATACACTACTCAGTAAGGCCATTCACCGTGGTGAGCTGCTGGGGCTTTTAGACAAAGAAAGCCTTTGCTGTGCCTCAAGGGATTGGAGTTAGTACAAACAACCAATGATATTCAAGGGGTATAGACAGGTAAGACAGTCATACAGGAACATTGTTTGCATTTAAAAATGCTTCTTGCTTGTCATTGTTGCCATTTCAAAATGTAATGCAAACACAAATTTAAGAGCTCAAAAAGAGAAAGGTATGATTCAACTACACATTCCAGGCTTGCCAACGTCAGAATTTATTGCTCATTAAAACTGTATTTTAATTATCCTAGTTTTAATTAAAGTATTATGTAGAGTTGGTGAAATGCAATTATGTGCAACTGACTTAAGATGCATAATAGGCTAATATTTGCAAAGAAATGCATTATTGTCACTAGATCTGCTCATGTAAAATGAAGTGGCATTTTATTTCAAATGAAAAATTGGTACATAGAATATTAAACTCTTGTCATTAAAGTTAAACACTACATTGCCAACTCAAATGGAACCAGGCAATTCTAAGAACCCTGTCTCCTTCTTGGGCTCGCAGCCTGCACAGGAACAGCTCACTATCTCTGATGCACCCTTTCTGCAGCAGGTCTGGTGTTAGCTCTCTGCAGATGCCCAGTAAGCATCACCCAAGAGAGAATGCTAACGACTTCTGCTGTTCTGACTGCATCATGTGAAGATGAAGATTTCAAACTGAAACATCTGCCTACAGCCAGCTAGAGCCCTGATATAATACTGCCTATGAAGTAATCCTTCATCTGGTTGCCTTGAAAATCTGAAATATGGAATCCTCACAACAATCTCAGTTGCTTCTCACTATGCAGAGTGAGGCACTGATGAAAAGCTCAGGAACAGGGAACCTTTCTCAATAGGTTAGATACTATGCATGACAGTGATATGATGCTTTTAATCTTTTCTTCTTACGCACTTTGATGCACACTAATTTGCCCCAGAATAGCATTGGCTTAGACAACTGAAATCATAGGGTCCCTTACTCCACAATGTGGTAACAAAAGGAACCTCTGAACTTTAAAAGCAGCCTCCTGGGAAAGCACAAGGGGTGCTTCATAGGAGGCGAGATAGACTGGTACAGGCACTGCACCCTGGGTTCCTCCTTCCCCCTCAGTCTTCTGTGAGTCATACACATAGTCATGGAGAAAGCCACACCTGCACAGGGCATCCTCCAGGCCTAACTTTTTAGAGGGAAGCATGCAGCATACACTGACTTCACTTTATTGAGCACTGGCTGACAAATTACTTTCTTGCTTATTATCTTCTCACAGGTACTCCAAGGAGAGGAGATCAGTCTCTTTGCTCTAAATGAAGCCAGGATACCACTACACATGTCTCCTGGGTGAGAATCCTCACCAGCAAAGTACTGGAGTCAAATGCTCAAAGGGGCAGTTTCAGCATCTGGTCTACCCGGAGCAAGTCTCCACCAAAGCCATGAGCAGGCACTCTCAAATCACTTCTCTCCTTCCTCATGAGCCTAGCCACACTGAAGCCCATGTAGTCAGATGCTCTTGCCCTCCTTCTCAGTGCCACCCTGCTTGCGGTTCAGATTTCTCCCTGTCCCAGTACCATGACCCTACAGCTTCTGGCTCTCCACCTTCCTCTCACTCCTTTTGACTCTACTCTAATACTGATCTTAGTATCTGAACGTTTTAATGCCACTGACCTTTTCCTTCAGTCACAACCCCTCCCCCAACATACACACTCTCTTGGGCATGATCAGTTCCTAGACCTTGGCAATTCCTACAAAAGTTCCATTCTGAAGTCTCAGATTCCAAATACCCTATACCAGTGGGTGGTGAACCTATGAGATACATGCCATACCAGGCTGTTTGTACCATTAAAAGCTCTTAAATATTTGCTATCACTATACATTATCTCAGTCTTCCTGGAAAACAGACTTCAGAAAGGTTCAGGGAGCTGGGGTGGCATGGGTAATTTGTCTGTTATACACCTTCAGATAGTTAATCTACTTCTCTAAGGGTCAAAGTGTGACAGAAGAAACCACCTGTGGTGGATTGACCACTGGTGGTCAACTTGTAACACCCAGCTGAGCTGAACCCGTGTAGTGCTGGGTGTCAGAGGCCCACCTGAGGATTGGTGCCAGCAGCATAAAAAGAAGAACTGGAGAAGAAGAGAAGCTATTGGGAGCTGTTGGTTCTCTTGGAGAGATTTGTCATACTGGCTTTTCCGATGACCTCAGCTGTTATCATCATTGGAGGAACTCAGGACTTTGTTGTTACTGAGAATGACTAGGGTTCGCTTTGGGGGAGCTCTGGTGCTTAAGTGGAGCATCACTTCCTGGCTCCAAAGAAAATGGTGCACTGTTCAATGTCCTAGAGAAGCTTGTCACACTGGCCATCCTGAAATAGACTAGGCTGTTCTCATAGTCAGAGGAGCTTTGGGCCTTGTTATCACTGAGGTTGGCTGTGGTATTTTTCAGGGGAGCTCTGGTCTTTGAGTGTCACTTCCTGGCTCCAGTGAAGATCCCTCAGCCTGCTAGCATAGATCCTTCCCCACTGGCACAGACTTTCTAGCTTCTACCACTGATCTTTGTGCCTTCCCAGCGCAGATCCTTGAAACAGGCCTGCATGAGACATTGTCGTAGGCAGGCTCTTGGTCTTGAGTTGGACTCTTGGGAGCATTGTCATGGGCTATAAGTCTCCTGCTGGACTCGTGTAGAACATTGGAATGGAATATAGGCCCTCAGCTGGATTCTTTTGGTCTTTAGTGTGTGAACAGATTTCCTACATTCTCTTAGTATATGACTCTTTGGGTGACTATTATAAAATAATCTTATAATTATGCATCCTGTATATAATTGTTTCCTCTGTAAACCTCTAACTACAACACTACATGACTTTCTCATTTGTCCTGTGCTGGCTGGAGGAGGAATGTGGCTTGGCTGGTAGCTGTGGCACTACTGCTCCTTACCTCCCTTTGCTCCCATTATTACCCCCAAAGTACTGGAACAACTTGCTTCAGTGTCTTTCCTGGCTATCTAGTGGTGTCCTCCCTGGTTATCAAACCATCATACCCCACTCCAACAAAAGTACAGCCAGTTCATGTGGCGCCCCTCCTCATTCCTGCCACTTCAGATGACACTTCTGCCTTTTTCAAGAAGAGAGAGCACACCCTGGAGTGGCAAAGATCAGAAAAGGATGGATCTGGGACCCTTATTTGCATACCCAACACTCATAACAATCTTTCAGCCCTGCTCCTCACTGAAACAGTCACGTAACAACAATATAAGCCACACTTCCCAGCCACTCTTTGGGCTTTAGGCTAGAAGGACTTCCTTTTGTGTACTTACCCCTCTGGGCTGCAGCACAGGCCCTGTTAAAATAAACACTCTCTTTGGTTTTCCTGTATATCTGCTTGTACTTTATTTCTTGGGTAGTGTGGGCCCTAAAGATCCTGTGAATCTACTTGGAGTTTTTATTGGGAGTACTGTGGAAAAAGTAGTCATTTCTAAAGAAAGAGCAATAAGTACTCAGATCTATTAACACCAAAGAGCTCCAGAGACCAGTGGCCAATGAAGATGGAGTTGATCTACAGTGTCCAGCACAGGCCAGCATCAGACAGTGACCAGCAGCTGGGTGTGACAACTGTTGGCATCTAGAATTACCTGGTGTCATCTGGTGACCCTAGGAGAGCTGCACCTTGTCAATTCATGATTCCCCATTTGGACTGAGCAAAAGGCTAATAGGCCACAAAAGTTCAACCCATAAAATTTAACTCTACCACATTTCTGGATTATATCACCTGATCTTTTCAATGGGAGAAAACCAATAGCAGGAACTGGATGAGTAGCCAAGATAAGGACAAGAGAGAGGTGCCTAATTCACCCACTTCCTTTCCTGTGCCTTGTGTAATTATTCCTTCAACCCATGGATGTTTGCAAAGCTTCTGATTATACCATATGTGACTATCTGTTGCTTCCCACCTCATATAATTTAAGGACAGCTGAGACCCATCACCACCTCGCAAACATCTTCAATATCCTTGCTTTTTACTTCCATGTGGCTATACTTCATGTTCATTGCACCCCAACTTGCTGAGTTTTCCACACCTGGATCAGATTCTCTGCACTGTACTAGAAACATCTATCCCATATACCATGCTGTGCATCTCTGCTCAAAGTTTCCCATGAGCCCAGTGTGCTTCCTAAGTGTGTTTCTAACTCTCTAGATGGTTATTTACAAATAAATTTCTTCTCTTGTGCAAAACCTCCCACTAAGCTGGTAAGCTCATCCTACTGTTTACACAAAAAGTAAAAGACCACAAGAAACCACTTACTTTTCCACAAGCATACTTATGCAGCAATATGCATGCATACCACATTCTGTTTTCTGTCCTGTTACAGCAGAAGCTTTCTCTGATATTGCCAATGGCATTGAAGAATCACCACACACAGTCATGAGGCTGTGCCCCACAGAGCGGCAGGGCTTTGTCCTCATGGCGGCCTGTGAATGCCCATGTCCCCCTCACTGGGGCTTTGTTTCTCTCCTGCACTCACACTCATTAGTCTTCACACCCTCCTGCTCCATGGGGTAATTCCCACTGGTATATAAATGTACTCTGGTACTGCTCCCCTTAAAGGAAAAACAACTCCTCATCTTCATGTGCCCTGTGGACTCACAACCATTCTCTGCTGCCACTCTCAGTGAAGAACCTCAAAGGGCAGTCTCAGCTTGCTATACTGGCTTCCTATTCTTTTAAACATTTTGAAATTAATAAAGTTTTCCTATTATGAGAAAATAATAAAAAACAACATTTCTGGCATCCTATTTCTTTCTAAATTCACACAAAATTGAGAATATATATTTTTAAGAATGTTGCTAGGGGCTGGGGATATAGCTCAGTGGAATAAGCGCCTGCCTAGCAAGCACAGGGTCCTGAGTTCAATCCCCAGTACCGCCAAAAAAAAAAAAAAAAAAAAAGAATGTTGCTAAAAGATTTAATTAGTTTTTCCCTTCATGTGTCAATGTTAGTTTAGCTGGATATGGAATCCTATGATGACAGTTTTATCCTTTGTGTCTCTTGAGGTATTATTTCTCTATATTCTTTATTACTGTTGCCAGATATCATCTAACTGCAGTTTCTCTGAATGTATGGCTGCTTTTAAAATTGTGTTTGCCTGTGAAGTTCTGCAGTGTCATATTTTGGATTTGGATTTGTCCCATTTGAAGTTTATTCTGCTTCTTAACTCTGAAGATTCATCATTTTAGGAAATATCATAGCCATGATCTCTTTTACCATCATCTCCATCCTCTTCTCTGTTTTTTCTAGAATGTTCTCATACAACTTTTTTTTTTTTTGGCGGTGCTGGGGATCGAACTCAGGACCCTGCGCTTGCTAGGCAGGCGCTTATTCCACCGAGCTATATCCCCAGCCCCTGTTCTCATACATCAAGTAAGCTCTCCTCTATATCTTACTCTTCCTTCCACAGTTTCCATATTTTTATTCTATGCTTTATGCTGAGTATTTTCCTCAGAAGTACCACAAAAGTAATTTTCATTTTAGCTATATATTGTCTGTTCTTTCATTCATTCAAATGATAAAGTAAATGAATATTTTTAAGAAATGAATATTTTTAAGAAATTTAGTTTTACCTGTTTAGATCTTTTTAAACATTAGTATGTGAAAGCCAAGCATGGTGGTACACACCTGTAATTCCACAACTCTGGAGACTGAGGCAGGAGAATTGCCATGAGTTTGAAGCCAGCTTAGACTATACAGTGAGTTCAAGGCCAGCCTGAACTACATAGTGAGACCTTGTCTCAAAAAAACCCTAAATAAATAAAATAAAATAAAACAAAACAACCATGTGAAAAGATGTTCAGCATCAGTCACTAAAGGACATGAACATTAAAAACTCCATGAGATATTATTAAATACTTATTTGGATGGTCAAAGTAAGAAATAGGGAAAACACCAAAGGTTCCTGAGGAAGCTAAGAAAGTAGATCACTGACACATTCTTGATGGAAATATAAAATTGCACAGGCTCTGCAGACAAGAGGCTGATGTTTTTGAAAAAAACAAAAACTAAAATTTAAAAATGAAGCATTTAACTACCATTCACAACCCATTCACTGTACTCCTGGGCATAGATCCCAGAGAAACGAATTCTTATGTTCACACAAAACCTGTTCAAAATGGTTATATCAGCTTTATTCATAATAGCCCCAAACTGGATACAACCCAGATGTCTTTCAATAGGACAACAACTACACAAGCTGTAGTACATCCATACAAAAGGAATACTACACACCATCAACAAGGAATCAACTACTGACACATGCAAAAATCTTGATGAATCAGAATTACACTGAACAAACAAGCAAGACAATTCTAAATACAGTGCATACTATGTACATTCTTGAAATTATGAAATTATAGAAACAAACAAAAAAACACAGTCGCAACTGCCAGGGTCTTGGGAGGGAGGCAGAGAGAATTGTGGCAATAAAAGGGCAGCATGGGGAACACATGTGGGAATAGAAATGTAGTGTATCTCCACTATACCAACGTCAGCGTCCCAGCTGTGACATTGTGCCATCTTTGCAAGAACTTAGGATTTATGCAAGTTGGCTATGCAACAATGTGAAAGGGATTTAATGCTACTGAACCGTACAAATTAAAAGGGAAATTTTATGTCATATAGATTTTACTGCAATTAAAATAAAAAACCCTCTCCCAAAGACGTCCCATTTCAAAGGTCATGAGATAGTCCCCACTGTATACAGAGTAGACTCCAAAACCATTTCCAGTTTCTAGGGCTACAGGATCCTGGGGCTCTTGTCTGTCAGTGTGCCTTAACATTTTCTCTCACAACCATATCTGAACGTACCAGAACCCCTGCACTTATCAAGCTCTTTCCTGTGTTTGCTAACATCTGCCCCTCTGTCTCGAACATTCATCCTCTAGGTCTGCGCATGGTTGGCTGCTTCTTAGCTGAGAAGCCAGTGCAGCACAGATGGGCAAGTACGGACTCATGAGACCAGCAGCACTCACACAGCCCCATTGCTGACCTCCCTTTGCCTTTCTTCTCACCAGTAAAGCATGGATAATCACAGTACTGATTCAGTGGGATACTGTATTAAATCAGTCATTACATATAAAACACTTAAAAGAGTGCCTAACACTAAAAAATTGTTAATTATTGTTATTATAAAATATCATATGGAGAACATCATAGAAGTTATGCTTAATGAATGAAGCTAGGCACAAAGATTTCCCATTCAATGATTCCATTTCTATGAAAGCTTTCAACAGGTAACAACCACTAACCTATTTTAAGAGAAATTAGATTAGTGGGAGGACAGGACTGAGGAAGGGGCATGAGGGAATTCTCTCTGCTGGGATGGTGACTGCTTTACTTGTTAAAATGTAGTGCCTGTGTGCTTGAAATCTATTTTATTATATGTAAATTATAACTCAATAAAATGGTTTTTATATGTCACTTCCATAGATAGTTTGTGCCTAACATTCAATTTAAAGGAATCTGCCCCCCTGGACAGTACTTTCTGTCATCCCACCCTGATCATGTGCTCATAGCTTATACCTTATATGAAAGTACCTTGTTTACTATTAACTGTTTCCACATTAGAAGTTGACCTCAGAGAGGGCAGCACATTTGATGCTTCACTTCCATTTCTGTGCTTAGCAACCAGAACAATGTCTGGCACTACTAAATAAATGCTCAGTAAATATCTACGGGAGGCACGGAGGAAAGAAATGTGGGAGAATGAGAACCAGTCATGGGCACCCACCTCCAAAACAGCATCCCTGGTGTTAATACCAGAAAGGATCTCAGAAGTATTCAAAACACCTTCCTTATTTTTGACAAGAGAAAATGGGGCAAAGGGAGACAAAGTGATTGCCCAAGGTGAGAGTTCCAGCGAAAGGAGGCCTGGAACCCATATCCCCCAGTCTCTTTTACTTATACTAAATATGGTTCAGTTTACATGCATAGATATATTCTATAAACATTCACAAAATGCCCATAAACTATAATATAAAAATTTTAAAACCACATTATTTTGAAAGCTCAGTTAACTATAAAAATATTATTACAACCAGATCTACTTCATTCAACCATTAAGTTGTGACTCCCAGCACAAGTGCTAATTTAAACAAATCTTTCTTGGAGCAATTGAAATGAAATGGTAATAAGTTAATGGATGTTCAAGTATTTAAGCATGGACAATTATGAGTCAGACTACTCCGAAGTCACCTGGGAGGCTGTTTACTGCCCATACTTCACAGGCCAGATCATTACTGGCAAGCGCTCTATCGCAAAACTGACTGGAGGTTTGAAATATTTCATCTATAAACTTTGCATTTCCGGGAAAACCCATTCAAGAACACTTGTGCTTGCACATTCCTGTCAGGTAGACTACAGGATACAATTTGAGTGCAAAAACCTGCAATTAAGCAAAAGAATGGGATTGTACAGACCAAGATTTTGCATCCTAATCTGATAACTGCCGACAAAAATTACCTCCTGGAGGTAAGAGAAACACTGCATGGCATCGAGATTCTCATCTCATTCTTTGAAAAATATCAGGGAAAAAGAAAATATATCTAAGCCGAAATAACATACAAGAATTTCTTTTCAAATTAGACTATATTTATAAGGCAAAGCTATAGTCACCCTTGATACGCAAAGATGGCAAATTAACTGTTTGGATTCAATAAATCAGAGAAATAAACATGCATCTTTCATCTTCTCAGATAAATAAAACCTATAATTACCTATTCAAAATCCAGACTATAACTTATTTTCAGTTCTTTCAAAACATTATTTGCCCTTCCAAGATATTTTTCTGCTTTAACAGCTTTTCTTCTTGAGCTTTGTTATTCTTGTATTCTTCCCCCTGTCTCCTGGGGAAGTTTGCATATCATCTGACTTTTCTGCACATCCACTCATTATTTCAGCCATTCTATGACTTCAGAACTGCTATGCATGTGCCCAGGCCAGAGAGAAATATCAAAATGAAGAAACATTACGCAGAGGTGGGGGGGGTGGCAGCGGTTAGAAAATGTTTTAAGTACCAGAGCTTATCGATTGGAACAATTAATTCAAGATGGAATGTACAAGATGCTAAATAAAGTTTCTTCTCTTATCTAAGTTTTGAATCAAGCCACAAAACCTAAGACGTAGTGTCTGGGACTTCCAGGAAGATGGCGACCACGTGAGCAGCAAAGGATAGATCCTCCCTGATAGAGACCCCCAGCTTGAGACAGGCTTGGCGAGCGTGAATGCCGGAACCTCGGCTGGGAAGTTCAAACTGAACGTGTTTCTCTGCACTGCTGGGGGAGATGCGGCAGGGCAGCCCAAATTGCCATGGCGAAACATGGGAAAGCCCGGAATGCTGCGCACCAGAGATGCTCGGCACGGTGGACGAGTGGCAGCTCGGCTGGGTCCGAGTGCCCTGGGGGCACAGGCAGCTCGGTCCCTCCCGCCTCCTGACCCTGCGCGGCTCGCCAGAGACTACAGCCAGAAATCGGCTTTTTAGGAGCTGCAGTGTGGGGCGATATTGTAGCTCATGCTCCTCCGGCAGGCTGTGCAAATCCGAGCGCCAAACCGGGATCCCGCTCTGGTCTTGGTCCCTGTAGCCAAGGCCCTCAACAGCCTGCAGTCCATGGCCGAGGCGGCGTGAGGAGCACTGAGGAGCGGAGCATCCTGCTTCCTCCCCCAGACTCGGAGAGCGCGAGGAAATAGAAGCATTGGGGAGTGGCGGATCGCAGGCGTAACACAAAAAATTGGCACTTTGGAACCTTCCTGCCTGCACGGATTTTGAAACTGGTGAGCTATCTGCACGCTGCAACCGGATCACCGAGTGGTGGAGGAGATCTGTCCCCATACCTGAAGGGAACCGTGGGAGGGCTGGGGAGCGGTTTTACACACCCCACCCAGGTCTCTCGGTAGGGAGTAGCTCACCCCACAAACCAGCATCTGAACAGCCTTTCAGGCGGAACTCTCAGCAGAAAGCTTAAGGGACATTCTGCCAAAGAGAAGGAGTCACTGGAGCAGTCTTTGCAACAGACCTTTGCCTGGTGAACTACCTGGGTAATTTATTGCTCAATATTTTGAATCTGATACCCCAAAATGGGAAGACAAAACAACAAAATGCAGTCTCAGAACTCAACCCCACCCAGAACAAGTCCTGGATGCGAGGATACAGGGAAACTAGGAAGCCACATACCTGCAAGTCCTGAAACGATTGCATCTGAAATAAAGAAACAACTCCATCAGGCCATAGAAGAGCTTAAAGCAGAAATAAGCCACATACCTGCAATGATCTTTCAGACAAAAAATGAACTGAAAACTATAATGGAAGAAATGTTCCACACACATAGAGAAGAAATAGATAAGAGATCAGAAGAAAATAGGAAACAAAAGGAAACTTTACAAGAGGAATTTAGGAATGAATTACCAAGAATGAAACAGGCCGAAAGAGATTGCCAGGAATTGAAAATTTGCACTGAAAGCTTGCAAAACCGCTTAAATGAAACCGAAGATAGAATTTCAGACCTTGAAGACAGCATGGCAGCTTATGAGTGTGAAAGGAATGATCTCATAAAATCACCAAAAACCCAAGAAAAATGAATCCAACAGCTGCAAGATGAGGCAAAACGAAATAATATTCGAATAATAGGAGTCAGTGAAACAGCAGGAGACAACACAAATGATATAAAAAGAATATTTGCTGAAATAATAGCAGAAAATTTCCGAAACAAGGTAAAAGATACTGAAGTACAGTTAATAGAGGCATATAGAACCCCAACGAGCCATAACCCAAAGAAAACCACACACAGACATATAATAGTCAAGATCCCAGATATCCAGCAAAAGAACACAGTATTAAAACCTGCCAGAGAAAAGAAACAGATCACCTATAAAAGAAAGCCCATCAGAACCACAGCAGACTTCTCAACGGAAACCATGAAATAAAGAAGAGTTTGGAGCGAGATATTACAGATTCTGAGACAAAACAACTTCCAACCCAGATTGATGTATCCTGCAAAACTATCCCTCAAATTCAGTGGAGAAATAAAATATTTCCACGACAAAGAACAACTGAACAACTTCATGAGTGCCAAACCAGAATTGCAAGAAGCACTAAAAGATATTCTAGACAGAGAACAAAGGGACCACAATGCGAAGAACAACAATAGAAATAACCCCCTAAACAGAACAAGTAAACAGACAGCAAAAGAAGGAAAACAACAACAAGTAAATAATATGACTAGAATAAGCCAACATATAACCATTATAACCATTAATGTAAATGGTCTCAGTTCACAACTCAAAAGGAATAGATTGGAAGAGTGGAAAAAGGAACACAATCCAACGATATGCTGTATACAGGAAACACATTTTACTCAAAAGGATACCCACAGGATGAGAGTTAAAGGTTGGAAAACAATTCTCCATGCAACAGGTACCCAGAAAAAAGCAGGGGTAGCTATTATGTTTGCAGACAATGTAAACTTCAAACCAAAAACAATCAAAAGAGATAAAGAAGACCATTACATACTAGTTAGGGGAAAGCTGCAAGAGAAAGAGGTAACAATCCTAAACATTTATGCACCAAATAATGGAGCACATAACTTTACCAGTCAAATCTTAACAGATGTGAAAAATCAAATAACTAATAACACTATTGTAATAGGGGACCTAAACACCCCTCTGATGAAAAGAGACAGGTCAACTGGACAGAAACTCAGCAAAGTAATAACAGACCTGAACCAAAAGTGTGAACAAATGGACTTAGTAGATGTATACAGAGTGGTCCACCCCACAACATCAGAATATACATTTTTCTCAGCCGCACATGGGTCTTTCTCTAAAATAGACCACATTATAGCCCATAGAGCATATCTAGCTAAATGGAAAAGAATTGAAATTATCCCATGCATATTATCTGACCACAGTGCAATGAAATTGGAAATTAATGACAAAGACAACTCCAAAAACCACACAAACACTTGGAAATTAGACAACAACCTCCTGAATAACCAATGGGTCACACAAGAAGTTAAAGAAGAAATTAAAAAATACCTACAAATAAATGAAAACGCAAGTACAACATACTGGAATCTGTGGGATGCAATGAAAGCAGTCCTCAGAGGGAAATTTATAGCAACGAAATCATACACAAAGAAAACAGAAAGAGAGCAAATAACTAGCCTAACGCTACACCTCAAAATCTTAGGAAAAGAGCGACAAACCAAACCAAGAGCCCAAAGAAGGGAGGAGATTATAAAACTCAGGGCAGAAATTAATGCAATTGAGATGAAGAAAATTCTACAAAAAATTAGTGAATCAAAGAGATGGTTCTTCTAAAGAATAAATAAAATTGATAAACCCCTAGCCAACCTTATCAAAAAAAGGAGGGAAAGATCTCAAATTCATGCAATAAGGAATGAAAAGAATGAAGTCCCTACAGATCCCAGAGAAATCCAAAAGACCATTAATACCTACTTTGAAAATCTGTATTCCCATAGGATAGAAAATACAGAAGAAATGGACACATTCCTAGAAAGGTACAAATTGCCAAAATTGAATCAGGAAGATGTAAAAATCCGGAATAACCCAATATCAATTAATGAGATTGAAAACGTCATTAAAAACTTACCAACAAAGAAAAGCCCAGGCCCTGATGGATTCACAGCAGAATTCTATAAAACATTCAGAGAAGATCTAATGTCAACACTCCTCAAACTCTTCAATGAAATCGAAAAGGAAGCAACTCTCCCCAACACATTTCTGGAGGCAAGTATTATACTGGTACCAAAACCAGAGAGAGACCCAACCAAGAAAGAGCTACAGGCCAATCTCGCTAATAAACATAGATGCAAAGATACTCAACAAAATACTGGCAAATAGATTACAGCGAATCATAAGGAAAATTATACACCACAACCAGGGAGGATTCATTCCAGGAATGCAGGGATGGTTCAATATTCGCAAATCAATTAATGTAATATACTGTATTAATACAGTCAAAGAAAAAAACCACATGATCATCTCAATAGATGCAGAGAAGGCTTTCGATAAAGTCCAACATACATTCATGTTAAAAACCTTAGAAAAAATAGGAATAGATGGCCTCTACCTCAATCTGATCAAAGTCATCTACAACAAACCAACAGCCAACATCATACTAAATGGACAGAAACTGAAAACCTTCACTTTAAAGTCAGGAACAAGACAAGGATGTCCATTGTCACCACTC